>PVIH01011628.1:0-30316 GCA_004025045.1 Sigmodon hispidus
TCATCTCTTCTGCTGTGATCACCAGCTTCTCCACTTCACCTCCATCATCTCCTCTGCCGTGGTCACCAGCTTCTCCACTTCACCTCCATTTCCTCTATTGCTGTGATCACCAGCTTCTCCACTTCACCTCCATCATCTCCTCTGCTGTGATCACCAGCTTCTCCACTTCACCTCCATCATCTCCTCTGCTGTGATCACCAGCATCTCCACTTCACCTCCATCATCTCCTCTGCTCTGGTCACCAGATTCTCCACTTCACCTCCATCATCTCCTCTGCTGTGATCACCAGCTTCTCCACTTCACCTCCATCATCTCCTCTGCTGTGATCACCAGCTTCTCCACTTCACCTCCATCATCTCCTCTGCCGTGGTCACCAGCTTCTCCACTTCACCTCCATTTCCTCTATTGCTGTGAAAAACTTGATCATGATGCTCATTGGAGGAATATAGAAGATTTGGAAACTTAGACTAGAAAAGCAGATGAGTGCTGTAAGCAGAGCTTAATGAGCCATCCCAGTAGGAGCTTGGAAGTCAGCTGTGCTGACATATAGTAAGAAGTGTCTGGCTTAGCCTAGCCCCAAGATTTAGACCCCCAGTCTCACAGCCACTTAGCTCCAAATATTCACACAAAGTCTTATGTTAATTACAAGTTGTTTGGCCTATAAATCAGGCATATTGCTATTTAACTCCAATACTTCAAGCTAACCTGTGGTGAGACTGTTCTGTTTTCTGTATGTGATTCTGTGAATAAAGAGCTGTTTTGGTCTGTGTACAGCACTGTAGAAGTGAGTGGAGAAATCAGAGTAGAGACAGGTAGATGGAGGGCGGAGTCAGTCAGTCTCCAGCCAGCTGCCAGAGGAGCAGCATGTAGGAATACAGGTAAGGGCCATGAGCCACAGCCATGGGGCCAGGTAGATTCATGAAATGGGTTGAATTAAGGTGAAAGAGCTAGCTAGCAATGTGCCTGAGACATAGGCCAAACAGCATGAAATCAATATAAGCCTCTGACTCATTTTTTTTGGAAGGTAAAAGCCACTGTGGGCTGGTCAGACCTCTGGCCCAAACGGGGCTGTAAATTATTTACAACACTAACCCATATTTTTTTTTACTAATGTTTAGCCATGTGACTTGGTACCTTTTCTCAGAGCAGCATTCTCATCTTCCTCCCTCTATGTCTGACTGGCATCTCTGATCTACTCTTCCACTTCCCAGAATTCTCCTAGTCTGCTTGCCTTGTCTATATTACCTTCTGGCCAATCAGCATTTTAATTAAACCAATATGAGCAACAAATCTTTACAGTGTATCAGAACAATATTCCACGGCGTTTCCCCCTTTTTTCTTTTAAAAAAAATCTTGAATCCAATTTTCTTTTTTTAGCTTTCTTCCTTTCTTAAAAAACAATTTGTGGGCTGGAGAGATGGCCCAGCGGTTAAGAGCACCGTCTGCTCTTCCGGAGGACCCGGGTTCGATTCCCAGCACCCACATGGCAGCTAACAATTGTCTGTAGTTCCAGTTCCAGGCAAACACCAAGGCAAATAAATAAATAAATAAAGTTAAAAAAAAAATTTGTAATCAACACTCTAAACAGACAAACATTTATAATCCATTTTGGGGAATGTGGGCATAGTTCTCTAGATTATTTCCTGTGGATTGGGGGTACTGGTAATCTTCTGGGGACCCAAAGAAAATTTAGGATTATGGACTAATTCTTAGTGGAGGAGTCTGTGAAGCTGGGTCATCTCGGCCAGTCTCACTGAAGCTGTTCTGGGTGCAGAACTCAGAGGAAACTGCAACAGAGGTGCTTTGAAACATAGTATCATCTAGGTCGTCTATTCCCACCAGAGTCTTTTTACAAGGTCTTTCTTGGTCAAATCTTACTTTTTTATTTTTATTTTTTTAACCCAGAAAGAATCTACAGCCTCTCATTTTCAGTGAAAGTAAAAATAAAAAGTAACTGACTCAGGGTACTATCCTCGGGAAGGGGGGCCCCAAGAACCCAGACTCTAGGCCGTTGATGTAAAATAACATGAGAGGTTTATTTCGTCTGCAGACGGGCTACCTCCCTGCCTCGGGAAGCAAGGGAGTAGCAAGGGAGGGGCAATCTCATATCTCTTTTAAAGGCTAAGACCATAAAATCACCATAGCAACAGGGGCAACACATGATTGGTCACTTTAAAGGTCACACTATAATCGTAAGGTTGCTCACAGTAGTCATGGGGTTGCCTTAAGACCAGCTGGTTAGGGGGCTTTTACAACCGGGTGTTGGTCACAGCTACTCTGCTTGGAACTTCTGGTATTTTAATCACAGGTTCGACCAGACCATTATGTCCTATCTGAGTTGATTACGGCTACCTGGGCTGGGTCACTCTGTTTCCTGGGACAGACTTTCAGACTTTTAGTCCCTTGTTCTCATGGGGGGTGCTCTGCTGAATACCTGAACTGAATGCCTGGTTCAAGCCTTAGAACCCAGGGTCCTTCAGTAACCTATCTTTTGACTTCAATTTTGAAGTCAAAGCATTTATGAAATATACAGGTTGGATTAATTCAGTAGCATTTATAATCAAATGTCTTTTAGCAGCTCTTACTCCTTCCTTTGCAGTCAAAAAACTTGAAGACAAGACAATAACACGCAGTATCCAGACTCTCTGTGTAATTTTCATCTTTAGGTGGCTTATAATTTTTTACTCTTGTTTAATGACTTTCTGTGTTCTTTTTCCTTTTTCTTTCCTTTCCCAAGTCTGTAAAGCCCGTGTTTTGTTTTGTCTGAATCTGTCTTTCCTGTACTTCTCCTATCTTTTTCTGATCATTCCTCCAATCTGGTAAACCTAGTTAGAATTAGGGTTAGGGTTAGCTAGGGCAGCAGACTGGGTCCAGCCAGCTCCTTAGTCTAGCCTCTTGGAGAATTTAGCTTCATAGCAGAGGTCTAGCAGGCGCCACATTTACCACCCCAACTTTGGGGGATTTTATGGTCTGCAGTGATACCAAGTAGAGCACCACTGCCCACTCTGTTTAAGTGCCTGGCAACAGGGCCTCTTAAAAGAGCCACACAATTGTGCTGATAAGGCTGAGTCAGGAAGCCTCACTTAAAGGAGCCCTCAACAAACAGAGCCATTTGTTCACTTTTTGTCTGGAAGAACAGAAACCTTAAATCTGTCATAAGCTGTCAGGAGCCAGAGCCTAGCTTAGCCATTTTTTCAGTTTATAAGTTAGCTTCTACAGCTAGCCATTTACCAGCAGTTTACACCCTAGGTAGCCAACCAGAAGACTACACCCCTTATTGTTTTAAGCTGGGCCATGAATCCAGGTGGCTCCCTTTGATCCTCTCAGACCAGCAGGTGACATTCTCCAGGCATTCAACTGAGAACTGATAGATTTCCATGTCAATTCTACCTTGTCTGTTACTCTCCACTCAGGCTTGCCACCTTTTTGAATAACCCTCCCCTTCCTCCCTGCTACGTGCATTCTTCACACTCTGCGATTCTATTTAAACCATAGTTGGGAAAATAAAGTGTGCCAAAGTTTGAGTGAAAATCCCTCCGTGTTCCTGTTTCTCCATTTGTCTCACCCCCAGTTTCAGGTCCACGCTGAAGACCCTGCTGGCCGGGGCAATAAGCAGCTCGTGCTTGGGTTTCTGTGAACACATCATGTTGCAGTTCAGGCTGACTCACAAACCTGCCATTTTGTAACTCAAGCCCGGACCCTCTGTATACCATGGCCCGTTTCTGACCTGGGCCAGTTCACCCCTCCTTAGGCAACCTGGTGGTCCCCGTCTCTGGGATGTCACCATACTGATGCAGAACTTAGTGCAGACACTGATCGGCACTACTGCTCCTGGCTCAGTGCTGATAAGCACTGACTGCCCTTCTACAGGACCGGGGTTCAATTCCTAGCTCACAACTGTGCTTAACTCCAAGATCTGATACCTTCACACAGACTACTCTAGTCAGGCAGTGGTGGCCCACTTGGAAGGCAGATACAAGAGGATCTCTTTGAGGAAGGCAGATACAAGAGGATCTCTTTGAGTTTGAGGTCAGCCTGGTCTCAAACAGCCAGGACTGTTACACAGAAAACAAAAACAACACGAAGCAAGGCTGAAGGAGATGGCTCTGTCCTCTGGTATTCCAGACTAATTTTTTTTTTTTTTTTAAAAAACACTTTTATTTATTTATTTACCTTGGTGTTTGCCTGGAACTGGAACTACAGACAGTTGTTAGCTGCCATGTGGGTGCTGGGAAGCGAACCCGGGTCCTCTGGAAGAGCAGACGGTGCTCTTAACCGCTGAGCCATCTCTCCAGCCCCCCAGACTAATTTTTATTAAATATATATCATCACATGGAAAGTCATGAGGACTGTGGAAGCCTAGCTCAAGAGGCGTCAGAGGGAAACAGCATTAGTAAGTGGGCTAGAAACCATTTTTGTGATATTTGGGCAAAGAATGTGGCTTCTTGCCATTGTTTTAGGAATTTGCCTGGACCAATTCCTCTGGTAGAGATGATTTCTAGACAACCTAATAGTGACTCTGTCAGGTGGTTATCAGTGATCACTCTTAGCAGGTCTACAGTGAAAAAGAACAAGCAGGACAGAAAGAACTGCAAAGTGAACAGGACATTTAATGCTGGAGCCAACTCTTGTTCTGAAGGAGATGAAGAGATTGAGGGAAGAACTGGTCCCCACAGAATAAAGGGAGGGGCCTTAGAGCAAGACCCCACCCAGCTAAGCGTCCAATTAGTGAAAGGCAGAGGCCTAAGGGATTTTCTACTACAGAAAACAAAATGTGATCAAGGGTGCCAGGCTCCACCCAAGCAGGCAGCAGAACTTGGTAATGTCATCCACATGGTGCTATTTAGAGTCCTGAAGGACACAAGAATAAAGGGGTTGTGGAGGCTTCCGTCATTGTTGCAGGGAACCAAAGAGGCCAGAGTGTAGCCGCGGAATCTTTTCATGGTGACCCTAAGAGGCCAAGTTTGAAAGCAGTAAAAGAAAAGCCGAGATTGTACCTGAGATCCCAAGATGTTAGAAGTGCCAGAGCCATGGGATATATGACAAGATAGTTCTACAGGAAACGAAAACATCTTGAAAGAAAGAGGTATCTTTCAGGCATCAAAGCTGGAAGGGAAGAGCCCTTTGACGATGAGCAGGAAGCTGCAGGATTTGGGGTTTGCCCGTTGGGTTTCAATCTTCCCGTGGTCTATCCACTATGTTCCCAGTCTTTTCTTTAGAGTGGTGATGCATATTCTGTGCCATTGTATGTTGGAAGAATGTAATATTAATTTTGAGTTTACAAGAGGCTGCAAATTAAGAAATTGCCTTGAGTCTCAGAAGAGACTTAGACTTTTAAAAAGTCTTGAAACTAAAAGACTATGCAGACTTTTGATTCTGTATTAAATGCATTTTGAATTATGATATGGCAACAAGCATATGGGGGCTAGGGAATGGAGTTGGTGGTCTGAATGAGAATGCCCCCATAGGTTCATATGCTTGAATACTTGGTCCCCAGGTGGTGGAACTATTTGAGAAGGATTAGAAGGTGTGGTCTCTTGAGGAAGTATTTCACAGGAGAAGGGCTGTGAAGATTCAAAAGCTTCCGCCATCTCCAGTGTGACCTCTGCTTCTTGTTTGTGGATCAGGATGTGAGCTCTCAGGCTCCACTCCTGCCTCTCTGCTGCCCTGCTCCCTACTCTCGTGGTGATGGGCTCTCATCCCTTAGAGGAACTTAAGGCCCCAATAAACCCTTTGTCTTAGTCGTGGTGCTTTATCACAGCAATATAAAAGTAACTAATACAAAAAAAAAGTCTTTTTTCTCTTTTTCCTTAGTTTTCATTTAGTATTAGAGATTGAAATTAGAGTTTTGTTGGGGGCTGGAGAGATGGCTCAGAGGTTAGGAGCTGTTCTTTCAGAGGTCCTGAGTTCAATTCCCAGCAACCACATAGTATCTTACAAGCATCTGTAGTTGTGAGATTTGATGCCCTCTTCTGGTGTGCAGGTATACATGCAGGCAGAACACTGTACACAACAAATAAGTAAATCTTAAAAAAAAAAAAAAAAGAAAAAGAAAAAAAGAAAAATTGGGGCTTTGTAAGACTTGTATCATGGAGTTATAGCTCTAGTCATTCTAAAATTTTCTGAGACTATGTCTCACTAAAATGTCCAGGACAGGCTTTAACTGATAGTCTTTTTGCCTTTGTTTCCCAAGTAGCTGGGATTACAGGCCTGCAACACCAGGCCCTACCTCTTTTTTTTTTTTTTTTTTTTTTAAACTTTATTTATTTATTTATTTGCCTTGGTGTTTGCCTGGAACTGGAACTACAGACAGTAGTTAGCTGCCATGTGGGTGCTGGGAATTGAACCCGGGTCCTCTGGAAGAGCAGACGGTGCTCTTAACCGCTGAGCCATCTCTCCAGCCCCCAGGCCCTACCTCTTACTCGTCCTTTAAAATTAATTTTAAAAAGATTTATACGATAATTTGCTCTTGGAAGATGTCAGATCCCCTGGAACTGGAGTTAAGGATGGTTATGAGCCAACATGTAGCTGCTAGGAATTGAGTCCTCCTCTGTAAATGCAGCCAATGGGATTAACTGCTAAACCATTTGTCCACCACCACCACCCCAGTTCATTTTTTTAAGTGCTTTCATCTAGTATATAGGTGAACCAATAGATAGACATTTTAGGAGAAATTTCAGGATTTTTCTATTAAAAACAATCTTATAGTAAATAAATTTTATCTCATAATAAATAAGATGTAGTAAATATAGTAACAGTAAATAATCTTACATTGAGTAAAATAATTCAAATTTAATTTCATAAGAAAAGTACTTTATTTTGCAAAGATACAGGAATATCTGTTATATACATTCTTAGAAGTGGAATTGCTGGGTCCAAATGTATGCTTTGATTTTCTTGAATAGTGTCAAATTCTTCTCTGTGGGGGAGCACTGTTTTGCACCTGGACAAACTATGTATGGGCATGCTGCTTTCCCACAGTTCTCAGGGTATGTTGTCAGGTTTTTGAAATTTTGCCAATCTGATAGGTGAGGCCTGTGATCCCAGTGCAGCTTAGATATGCATTTCTCCTGTTGGGAGTGAAACTGAATATTTTTCTAAGTTCAAGAGTAGTTTGTGGGAGCTGGGGAGATGGCGCAGAAGTTAAGGCCCTGGGTGTTCTTCCAAAGGACTAAAGTTCAATTCTCAGCACGTACATGGTGGCTCACAACCGTCTATAATCCCAGCTCCTGGAGATCTGATGCCTTCTAGCTTCTTCGAGTACCAGACACACATGTGGTGCCAGACATACATACAGACAAACATTCATACACATAAAATAAAAATAAATCATTAAAATAAAAATAAGTCATTTTGGGCTAGAGAGATGGCTCAGAGGTTAAGAGCACTGACTGTTCTTCCAGAGATCCTGAGTTCAATTCCCAGCAACCACATGGTGGCTCACAACCATCTAGAATAACATCTGGTACCCTCTTCTGTATACTGTATAATAAATAAATAAATATTTTTTAATAAAAAAAAGAAAAAGAAAATAATGAGAGACAATATATAACTAGTTCCCTTTATATGTGTATTAGGAGTATTTTTAATTTCTTGCTATCTTCAAATAGTGTTTTACATATATTTAATGTCAGTATAAGATAAATGTCTGGAGATGAGACTGGTAAGTCAAGGTAAATGTTATTTATAATTTTGATCAATATTTCCAGACTCCCTTCTATAAAGGGCATAAGTGTTTTTCATCTACTGGTCAGAATACTTGTTTCCTTATATGTGTGTCATTAAATTCTTAGATTTTTTCTAATCAAAAAAAGAAACTAGGGGGCTGGAGAGATGGCTCAGCGGTTAAGAGCACCGTCTGCTCTTCCAGAGGACCCGGGTTCGATTCCCAGCACCCACATGGCAGCTAACAACTGTCTGTAGTTCCAGTTCCAGGCAAACACCAAGGCAAATAAATAAATAAATAATAAAGAAAGAAAAAAAAAAAGAAACTAGAGCTCAAAACCCTTAATATAACCCTATTAAAGAATGGGGTTTAGAACTAAAAAGGGGATTATCAGCAGAAGAATTAAAAATGGCTGAAAGGCACTTGAAAAAGTGCTCAACATCTTTAGCCATCAGAGAAATGCAAATCAAAACAGCTCCGAGATATCCCCTTCACCTGTCAGAATTGCCAAGATAAAAGACACAGATGACAGCCTATGCTGGAGAGGTTGCAGAGCAAGGCGAACACTCCTCCATTGTTGGTGGGAGTGTAAACTGGTTCAGCCACTCTGGAGTGCAGTATGGTGGTTTCTCAGAAAACTGGGAATCAATTTCCTCAAGGATCCAGTAATACCACTACTGGGCATATACCCTAAAGATGCACATTCGCACTCCAAAGGCATTAACTCAACTATGTTCATAGCAGCATTATTTGTAATAGCATGAACCTGGAAACAACCTAGATGCCCCTCAACTGATGAATGGATTAACAGACTGTGGTACATCTACACAATGGAGTACTACTCAGCAGTAAGAAAAAATGATATTCTAAAATTTGCAGGCAAATGGATGGATATGGAGAATATTCTCCTGAGTGAGGTATCACAATCCCAGAAAGAGAAGCAGGGGATGTACTCACTCATTAGACTTTAAAAAATAAAAATAAAAAGAGAGAGGTGTCATTGTACACAAGAACTCAAGGCTAGAACACAGCTAAATGACACAATGCCTCACTTCTGCATTGATGGCCTCTGTCAGGGGTGTGGGTAAGAAAAGACTTGTTTTCTTTAAGGGTCTGGCCACAGGGAGTTTAATTATGCTCCAGTAAGTAAATGAGCAGCATGAATGGGCGTTTTTGTAAATGGAGAGATCGTAAGAGTGGGCATGAATCTGAGAGGTCTGATAACTGAGTTTGATGGGGTGCATGATGTAAAATCATCAAATAATATGTATATATGTATATATATAAAGACTAATCCATCCTTTAAGTTCATTTTCAATCCAAAATATTCATCAAAGCTGCTGGTGCTTTTGGCTAATGCTTCAAACAATGCATAAATAGGGCAATATCTTTTTAACAGTTCATTAATTGGGGTGTTTTTCTTGGTCATATATATCTGTATGATTTTAGTGAAAAATAAAATACTTTTGAAAAAAAATAAATAAATCTTAAAAAAATCATCTTTTTGTTTTGTTTTGTTTTTCAAGACAGGATTTCTATATGTAGTCTTGGCTGACCTGGAACTCTCTCTATAGACCAAGGCTTGCCTCGAACTCACAGAGATCCACTTGCCTCTGCCTCCCAGATGCTGGAATTAAAGATGAACATCAGCACCCAAGCAATAACTCATCTTTTTAAAAATAGCTATTTGTATGCTGCTTCTTCTGAGAATTATGTGCCTGTCGGTCTATGTGATATAAGTTACAAATACTTTGTTTACTTATTTTCTTGTTTTTTCAGACAGAGTATCACTATGTGGCTCTGGCTGTCTTAGAACTCACTCTGTAGACCAGGCTGGCCTTGAATTCACAGAGATCCACTTGCCTCTGTCTCCCAGGTGCTGGGGTTAAAGTTATGCACTACTACACCTGGTTTAAATTATAAATACTTAAATTTAAAGGTTTAGGGCTGGAGAGATGGCTCAGCGGTTAAGAGCACTGACTGTTCTTTGGGAGGACCTGAGTTCGATTACCAGCATCCACATGGCAGCTAACAACTGTCTGTAATTCCAAGATCTGACACTCTTACACAGTTATACATGCAGGCAAAACACCAATTCACATAAAATAAAAATAAATATTAAAAAAGGTTTAAAGTTCAGCTTGTTTGATGTATGATTTGCATACAATAAAAATATTTATTTTGGACACAGTTTTACACATTTAAACATGTAGATCATGATCCTTTTGTGGGTCAAATGACCCTTTCACAGGGGTCACATGTCAGATATTTACATTATGATTCATAACAGTAGTAAAATTACTTATGAATAGGAAGAAAAATATGGTTGGGGTTGGACATAACATGATGAACTATATAAAAGGGTCACAGCATTAGAAAGGCTGAGAACCACTGGTTTAGAGAAACACAAACATCCATGTAACTAGCTACACCTTTGACACAGAGGTGCTTTGTCACTGTGGCCTCATATGTTTGAATGCTTGGTTCCTAGTTGGTGGAAGTGGCTTTTTCGAAGGAGGTTTATCACTGTGTTGGATGCTGAGGCTTTGAAAGCCCTTGTCATTCCCAACTAGTTCTGACTCTCTCTGCCTCATGGCTGTTGTCTCAAGATGTGCGTTCTCAGCTATAGTACCAGTGCCATGCCTGCATGTTGGTTATGCTCCCTGACATGAGGGAAACAGAGAATGCTTAACTTTCCATGCATGATACACATAATCTATCAAATGGTTTTCTACTTGGTTTGAGCATCTTAGATACAGGAGAATTCAGATGCATCACTATACTCACAAACAGTTGCTAGTATTTATGTTTGGTTGCTTTTGTTATATTTAGAAGAAAAGATCTTTTTTTTTTTTCATTTATTTTGTATTTATCAAGAAAAACAGTAAAATGAATTTAAAATGCTGATAAGTTAACAATAACTATAAAGAAGATAAAAATCATAAGCATGAATTATCAAGGGTGATAATGCAAATAAGATTGCTACACATATATTTACTTTGTGTTCCGCTTTCCCTCTGAATTTTTTTTTCCATCCCTGTATATCCTTATTCAAGGTCCCTTCCCCCTCCCACCACATCAGGTCATTTTTCTTCTCCACAACTCCCCATCCCCTCCCTGGGCAGGGAGCAGACAGTCCCATGGTCCCACTGACCCAATAATGCTTAGATCAGGAAGACAAGATCTTACTATGTGCCTCAGGCTGGCCTCAAATGCAAAATCTCCCTACTTTGGCCCCTCAAGTGATGAGATTGCAAACGTGTTCTACTGCAGTCACTAAGCCGTTGTAAAGCAAGGGATCAGAGTGAAAGCGCTGATTACCAAGCCAGATACCCTGAGTTCAGTACCTGGGCCCCACATGGAGGAAGGAAAGAATCAACTCCTGTAAGTTAGTCTCTGACCTCCATGTGTATGCTAAGGTATATATGCACACAATCATATATTAAATATATAAGTGAATGGATTAGTGAATGCAAGAAACATAATTGTTAAAATAACTTAAAGATCATAAAAGTAAACAACTGGGGGCTGAGGATATAGCTCAGCTGGAGGGTGCTAGCCTTGCTTGTCTCAGGTACCCCATAAGCTGGGTGTGGTGTGTAACTCCGGCCCTGGGGATGTGGATGCAGAAATAGGAGTCTCAGAAGATCAAGGCCATCCTACCACGCAAGGATCCTCAGGCCAGCCTCAGTACAAGACACCTTATCCCACCCTTCTCCTCAAGGAAAAAACCCTCTAAGTCACAAGGTTAGACCCTGCAGAAGGAAGGAAGGAGCAGGGGAGGTAGGGAGGGAGCAGCAGAGGGAGGGAGGAGCAGAGGAAGGAGGAGCAGAGGAAGGAGGAGGGGGAGGAGGGAGGAGCAGAGGAGGGAAGGACTCAAAGGCAACATCAAGATAGTGAAAAGACAGCTTAGAGACTAGGAGAAGATTGTCACAAATCGCATGTAAACACTCCTGATTTCTAGAATTTACAAAGCGTTCTTACAGCCTAACAATAAGAAGACAAAAATTAAAACGAGGCAGAAGGCTCAAATAGACATTTCTCCAAAGACATACAAATTGCCAATAATAAAATGATAAAATACGCGGCATTAGTAAGGAAGTAAAATCAGAGCCATAAAGAACTGGGAGAGAGGGCTGGAGAGATGGCTCAGAGGTTAAGAGCACTAACTGTTCTTCCAGAGGTCCTGAGTTCAATTCCCAGCAACCACATGATGGCTCACAAACATCTATGATTGAAGGAACCTGGGTTCTAAGGCTTGAACCAGGCATTCAGTTCAGGTATTCAGCAGAGCACCCACCATGAGAACAAGGGACTAAAAGTCTGAAAGTCTGTCCCAGGAAACAGAGTGACCCAGCCCAGATAGCCGTAATCAACTCAGATAGGACATAATGGTCTGGTCGAACCTGTGATTAAAATACCAGAAGTTCCAAGCAGAATAGCGGTGACCAACACCCGGTTGTAAAAGCCCCCTAACCAGCTGGTCTTAAGGCAACCCCATGACTACTGTGAGCAACCTTACGATTATAGTGTGACCTTTAAAGTAACCAATCATGTGTTGCCCCTGTTGCTATGGTGATTTTATGTTCTTAGCCTTTAAAAGAGATATGAGATTGCCCCTCCCTTGTTACTCCCTTGCTTCCCGAGGCAGGGAGGTAGCCCGTCTGCAGATGAAATAAACCTCATGTTATTTTACATCAACGGCCTGGAGTCTGGGTTCTTGGGGCCCCCCTTCCCGAGGATAGTACCCTGAGTCTGGGGTCTATTAATGATGACATCTGGTGTCTACTTCTGACATGCAGGCATATGTGCGGGTAGAACACTGTACCTTTTCTAAATAAATTGAAATTAAATTTTTAAAAAATAAATAAAAAAGAGTTGGGCAGTAGGTCCACAGCATATTGGCTTCCTTATCTTGCTCTTCTGTGGATGTTGATCCACCCTGGCCTACCCTGGGTGAGAGAGGCCTCATTCCTAGTTTTCTTCTAGGCGTTTCATAGCTGCAGCTCTTATACTTAGAAAAACAATTCAGTTGGAACCTATTTTTCTGTAGGGCATAAGATAAATATCTAACTTCATCCTCCTACGTGGAGAATGGGTATCCAATTCTCCCCAATACCTGCTGTTTAAAAGACCATTCTATTTAAGTGTCCTAACATTAAAAAGATTTGTTTTATTTTATGTGTATGAGTGTTTTGCCTGCCTGTAGAGATCTGCACCACAAACATACCTGATGTTCATAGTTGTGAGATGCCATGTGGGTGCTGGGAATTGAACTCAGGTCCTCCATAAAGAGTAGTAATACTCCCAACTGCTAGACCATCCCTCCAGCCACTGTCTTGACACAAAACCTACACCAACTGACCATAAATGTGAGAGCTTATTCTTGGACTCTCAAGTCCACTTTTGATCTATGCTATGTATATTCTTTTCCAAAATTAATTGTGTGTGTGTGTGTGTGTACATATGTCAGAGGGTCACATGTGAGAATCGGTCCTCTCTTGTCATGTGGATCCACCAAACAGAGCTCAGACCATCTGGCTTGAAGGGAAAGAGTCATCTATCCACTCCTTTCTAACTCTTTCTTAAAAAATATTTAGTTCTTGGGGCTGGAGAGATGGTTCAGCGGTTAAGAGCGCCGTCTGCTCTTCCAGAGGACCCGGGTTCGATTCCCAGCACCCACATGGCAGCTAACAACTGTCTGTAGTTCCAGTTCCAGGCAAACACCAAGACAAATAAATAAATAAATAAAGTTTTTTTAAAAAAATATTTAGTTCTTCATTTTTGTTGTAAGAGGGCATCTATATTTTACTTCTATTATTTGTTTATTTATTTATTTACTTATTGTCCTAGCAAAATCCTGTCAAGTTTAATGGGAAAATAAAAGTCAAAGCAATATCCTCATAAGCTGGAAATCCAGGAAGCTGACACCAGAACAGGAAGTCTATAACATCCCAAGAGCAAATGAGTCTGTCATTTTTTTTTCAACCTGTAATGATCCCATGCAGCAAAGACACGAAGCCCACACCCACTCCCCTGTGTGTGGGTCTGTGGCTGGGCTGTCCTCCCTTGTATGTCACAGCTCCTGCTTCTGCGCTGGCCTCTTGTGAGATCTGGGTCTTCAGTGGCTTCTACATCTTGATGGCTTACTTTGCATTTGTGTCCATCCTAACAGCTTTCAGAAGAATTTTGTCATTCTCGCCCTTTATCAGAATGTTCTTTGTCATCATGTTCCTCAGATTCTGACTCTTGGGAGGCTTATCTTTGTACTCCTGTCGTCTTGCCTGTCTGAAGCTGGTACTTATCACAAACCCGGCTTTGATTTTGCTGAGTGTGCAGTGTCTCCACTGTATTTTCTTCTTGAGTTGGCACTGGCTTTGCTTCAGCTCCAGCTCCTTTCTTTTCTTTCTCTTGACCTTGTTCTTAAATAATGATATTTTAAGATTGCAGGAGAAACAGATACATCTAATGGTCTTTTTTCCTTTTCTCTATCTAGCAATATCTTCTCTAAGATTAGGGTGGCCCTGCCACTAACTCAGGGCCTCTACTTGCCACACTTAAAATTATTTTTTGTCTTTTAATATTTGTGTATATGTTCATCCTTGTGTGAGTGAGAGCTCATGACTGCAGATATCTGACCATAAAGAGCATTGGATCCTCTAGAGTTACATAGGTCACTGGTTGCTATCTTCTGTAGGCTCTGGAAACTCAAGAGCATTCTTTTTGTTGGTTTGTTGTTTTGAGATAAGATTTATCTGCTGTAGCCTTGGTGTCCTGGACTCACTCAGTAGACAAGCTGGTCTTGAACTCATAAGGATCTGCCTGCCTCTGCTGGGATTAAAGGTGTGTGCCACCACTGTCTAACTCAGTGTGTCTATCCTTAACCCTTGAGCCATCTTTCCAGCCCAGTATTTTCTTATGTAATAAACTACCTATGAGATCAAAATTGTAATTTAGTAATTCATTATCAGACCTTAATAATACTATATCCATTGTATTTGGGATTGTTTAGGCTTCACATAAAGAAAAAAAAAAAAACAGATTAATCTAGGCCAAGATAAAGTGTTGTTAGCCTCTGGACCTGCAGCATTCCAACCTTCTCCACATCGCTGCACTTCTAATCAGTCAGTCTTTGCAGATCCCTCTTCCTTCTTCCATCATCTTGCAATCCACTTGGGGTTTTATGTATTTTTTGTTTGTTATTGTTGTTGCTTAAGTTTTTTCCTTAAATGTTTTGCCTGTATGCACGTGTATGCACCATGTGTATGTCTGATGCTTGAGGAGGCCCAGAAGTGGGTATCAGATGCTCTGGAACAAAATTACAGAGGGTTCTGAGCCACCATGTGGGTACTCGAACTTGAACCCAGGTCCTCTGCAAAAGCAGCAAGTGCTCTTAGTCTCTGAGATGTCTTTCCAGCTTCACTACTTTTAATATTTGTTGAATGTGCAGTTTCTTCTCTCACACTTTGTTGTTGTTGTTTGTTTTTTAGGGACAAGGTTTCTCTGTGTAGCCTTGGCGGTCCTAGAATTCACTCTGCAGACCAGGCTGGCCCCTGCCTTCTGAGTGCTGGGATTAAAGGAGTGCATCACTACCACCTGGCTCATCCTTAATACTGGTAATTAAAATTTCTCTTTTAAATCTTCATTTATCCAATTAAAGTATTGTCAATTTTAGTAATATTTTTCATAAACCAGGCTTTTAAATTTGTTTTTCTTGATATTTGTTTTCTATTTAGGGCATTTTCTTTATTCTATCAATTATTTGGGATTCAGTTTACTGTATTTTTTATCTTCTCAAATTTCAAGATTAAATTATCAGTGTTACACCTTTTTAGTTTTTAGTACAAAACCCAGCTCTAATTTTCTTTGTTGGCAGTGATTTAGCCTCATCCTACACTGATATACTGTAATTTATTTTCAATCTGTTCAATATATTTTATTATTTCCCATCTTGTTTATTTCTCATGTCATTGGTTGTTTAGATATGTTGGACAACTTACACATATCTGAGTATTTTTCTACATGTTCTTCTGTTACATCCATTTATTTCATGTGTATGTGCACCCATGCCATGGTGTATGTGCAGGTCTGAGGTCAGCTTAGAGGAGGTGGGTCTTTTCTTCTACCATGTGTGTTCCAGGATCAAAACACAGCTTGTTAATCTTGGTGGCAAATGCCTTTACCTTGTGAGTTGATATATTTTTTTTAATATTAATTAAATTTGTCTGCTATATTTTTTAATATTAAAAAAATGGTTTAATAAAATGTTGATTGGCCAGAAGGCAGTCAGTAAGTGTGGGCGGAGCTGCCAGACTAAGAAAACTCTGGGAACAGGAAGAGCAGAGCAGAGGCACCAGCAGAGATACCAGCAGACTCAGAGGAAAGAAGACAACCGTTCTGCTCTGAGAAAAGGTACTGAGCCATATGGCTAAACAGATTAATGGAAATAGATTGAGATAAGATGAAAAGCTAGCTAGCAATATGTCTGACCCATAAGTCAATTGACATGAAATTCATATAAGCCTTTGTGTGATTATTTGGGGCTAAGCAGCAGTGGGGCCGTGAGTGGATCCGAACCTCAGGACTAGGCCATAAGGTCAAGGCCAAAAAGTTATTATTACAGTTTTATAGCTACCTTCAAGTATTTTAAATGAAATATGAATAAAATAAATATAATTTTTAAAAAATTATTTATTTATTTATTTGCCTTGGTGTTTGCCTGGAACTGGAACTATAGACAGTTGTTAGCTGTCATGTGGGTGCTGGGAATCGAACCCGGGTCCTCTGGAAGAGCAGACGGTGCTCTTAACCACTGAGCCATCTCTCCAACCCCCTAAATATAATTTTAAAATACTGGAAATGGTGGACAGTTTCTAGTGACCTCTGAGACACTATCCAATAACCTAGTCTATTCATTGAAAATCCAAACCCATGAGAAACATACAAAATAAAAAATAATTGAAAAAATAATAGTTCAAAAAGTATTTTCAGGGGGCTCAGCAGTTAACTCCAGTTTCAGGGGATCTGATATCTTCACACAGACATGCATTTAGGTAAAACATGAATACACATGAAATAAAAATAAATACGTTATTTAAAAAATATTGTCAGGACAGATGTGGAGGCACTTGCCTATCTATAGTCCTAGCACTCAAGAGGCAGAGGCAGGAGGATCCAGATGTGGAACTCAGACTGAGCTTGTCCACCTGGGATCTCATATCTCTAATGTCATATATGAATTAAAGTATGAACAACCTCTCAGGCCCAGAAAGACTGTCACACAAGAAATAACAAAAGAGATGATTCAAACAGAAAAAAATAATATAGAAACTTTGACTTACAAAGAAAAAAAAATGCCACAAAAATGTATGAAGACAATGAGTTATAAGTAAGATGTGTGAAAATGATACTAAAGTCTGTAGAAGAAGAAAAAATTGATGTATGCCACTTAAATTTTCTTATAGTTTCCATTAGGTGTTGTAAGATTATCTGAAGGTAAATGGAGAGAGTGAAGGTATATACTGAGCACCCTAGAGCAGACGTTAATACTGATGAGATGTAAAGAGTAACTCAGCCAGGCAGTGGTGGTGCACACCTTTAATCCCCACACTGGGGAGGCAGAGGCAGGGGGACCTCTGAGTTTGAGACCAGCCTGATCTACAGAGTGAGTGCCAGACAGCCAAGACTACACAGAAAAACCTTGACTTGAAAAACCAACAACAGCAAAAACCAGAAACCAAGAAATAATTCAAACTCAGAAAAAAAAAAAAAAAAAAAAAAAAAAAAAAAAAAAAAAAAAAAAAAAAAAAAAAAAAAAAAAAAAAAAAAAAAAAAAAAAAAAAAAAAAAAAAAAAAAAAAAAAAAAAAAAAAAAAAAAAAAAAAGAGACGACAAAACAGAAAGCAAACAGAAAGAAGTAGATTCAAATCCAACCATGGCGATTATTACAATGAATGTAAAGAGTCTAAACATTACAGCTGGAGGCAGAAAAATATCAGCTTGATTAGAAAAGCAATATGGGAGCTGGAGAGATGGCTCAGAGGTTAAGAGCACTGACTGCTCTCCCAGATGTCCTGAGTTCAATTCTCAGCAACCACATGGTGGCTCACAACCATCTATAATAAGATCTGGTACCCTCTTCTGTACACTGTATACATAATAAATAAATATTTAAAAGAAAAGAAAAGCAATATCAAGCCATGTGTTTTATATATAAGAAACACTAATTTATGATTGTTGGGGTAGAACTAAGGTCTGGTACATGTTAGTCAAGTTATCTACCATTCAAGTCAGAAAATTCTATTTAAACATAAAAATATAAATGGGTTTCAAGAAAAACAATGTAAAATATATTCTGTGCAAACAATAATCATTAGGAAGCTAGAATAGCTTAACAGTATTAGACAACATAAAACAAGAAATACTATAGGACTAGATAAAGTAGATGACATCATTATAAAGGTGTCAACCTGTCCAAAGAAACATGACAATTCCAAACTTCCACATGCTAAAGAACAGAGCTTTAAAAATATTATCAAAATGAAAAAAGCTAAGAAAAACTGAGAAATGAACATTATAGCTGGAAATAAACCTGCCTTGTTCAGTAATCAATATAAGTAGAAATAAAATTGATAAGAACTGAAAAATCTTGAAAACACTACCAACTTAACTGAAATTCATATTCATAGGCCACTATAAAATAGAATTAATCATGTTAAGTGAACCAAACCAACCTCAGAACAATAAATATAGTACATTTTCTCTCACTTATGGCCTCCAGATTTTATACAGATACTTAAAATCATGTATGTATACATATGACATGAAAGTAGAAATGAAACTGTCTAGGCCCTAGACACGCAAAGCACATTGCATGTTTGTATGAAATGACCTCACGTAGCTCAGTACTTTATACAGTGTGTACACTATTAAAAAGAAAGAGGAGGAAAAGACAAAGATTATAAAAATAGAAACAAGGCCTCAAATCTGATTTAGAACTATCACTAGTACCAAGATCCTCTAATTTTAATGCCCTTTATTAATAAACATTATTATATGATGCTTTTATAATTAAAAAGTATAACATTGAATTAGGAACATATTTTTTGCTAATATAAAAGTATACCTACCACCTTATGCCATATGTCATAAACAAATTTTCACAATATTAAAAGTACTACAGGGGCTGGAGAGATGGCTCTTTCAGGGTTCTGAGTTCAATTCCCACTTCCCACGTGGTGGCTTACAGACATCTATAGTGGGATCTGATGCCCTTTTTTGGTATGCAGGTGTACATGCAGATATAGCACTCATACATAAGATAAATAAATAAATCTTAAAAGAAAAATACTACAATCATATAAATACAAAATGAAGCCAGGAGAAAAGACTGTAGCAATTGACTAGAACTCAGTGACTATCCCATTTCTATTACTAGAATTCAATTAAGAACTAGTAGCTAAACAGCTTTAAATGATAAATTAATATTAAAAAATATAGCAGACAAAAATACCTTTGTCAGTGGTTTTCAACTTCCCTAATGTGTGCGAACCTTTAATACAGTTCCTCATGTCGTAGTGACCCCTCAACCAGAAAATTATTTCGTTGTTACCTTATAACTAGTTTTGCTACTGTTGTGAATCATAGTATAAATATTGCATAGCAACATGGAGTTGCTACCCACATGCTGAGGATCACTGGTCTACATGGAAATAGCTGCAGGGTGTAGGAAAAGCACTGCAGCTTCTGGGGCCAGGCATCAGTGTTTCCTAGCCCTTGACAGTGGTCAATGTTAGAAGTTGGGAGCCTGCAGTGTTGAAGGCCATAAGAGGTCACAGCTGCTGCTTTTACTACGGTTGTTGCTGATGTTGTGGCCCCTGCCACCGTGTTACCACTGCTTCCCCAGTGACACTTTGCTCAGGGCTCTGCTTCTGCCACTGTTAAGGTTGCTGGCAATTCTCGGGTTCTGCTGATGCTGTGGCTAGCCTGCCAGCTGCTTTGCTGTCCACTGTCCACTGCCACAGGTACTGCTTTTTCTTCATGTCAGTAGCTCTGCTCACTCTGATGTAAGCAGGCAAGAGAAGGCCTCTTGAGAGAAGCTTCTCTCTATCTCTCTTTTAATTAATTTATTTTTATTTTATGTGCATTGGTGTTTTGCTTGCATGTCTGTTTGAAGGTGTCTGGTCCCCTGGAACTGGAGTTACAGATAGTAGTGAGCTGCCATGTGGGTGCTGAGAATTGAACCTGGGTCCTCTGGAAGAGCACTCAGTGTTGTTAACTGTTGAGCCAAGTTTCCAACCCACAAGAGAAGCTTCTTATTGGGCTTAATGTTGCAACAGCAGAGGTTGTAGCATAAGAGTGTGTCTCCTGGCCAGCTCAAAAGTGGGGCTTGAACAGCTTGCTTATGTATATAGAAGAGATGTGCTTGTGCCAATCACAAGGGCCTTTCTTGCAAACGGAGGATTGGTTGTGTTCAGACCAATCATAGCATTTTCTCTTGTGTACCAGTTGCAAGGATTCCTCTAGTTGGCTGTCAGTGGAAGCACTCTCCCTCTGGTCTTGATAAAAAATGGTTACTGGGAAAGACCATAATTAGCTGCTTAAAATAGTTGTGACTGGGGTCACACCATTGGGTGTGGAGACACTCAGCTGTGGTTATTATACAGCATTCCCAAGATGTCCACCAGTGTTCAACACAGCCAGTGCTCGTATAATGGTGTTTACCTGGCTATCTGACTCACAGTCTTTTACTCAGGGTAGCCAGGACAGAAAGGGAGAGAACACAGCTACCCCACTCCCAGCATCTTTGCTTATGCACAAGAACATAAACACTGGTTCTTAGAATTAGAACTTATCATTAGCAGTAATACTGATTGTGATAGCTGTTTGCATTTTTGTTTGTTTTGTATATGTGAGACAGTGTGCGTGTGGAGTCAGAGGAGAACTTATAGGAGTCAGTTCTCTCCCTCTGTCATGTGGGTCTTGGGGATCAAACGTTCACCCTCAGGCTTGGCAGCAAGCACCCCTGCCTGGGGAGTCATCTTGCATATCTCTCTAACCCTAACCCTAACCCTAACCCTAACCCTGTTTATTAAAATGACCCTTGCTCTGCCCTGGACCCCAGCAAAAGTTGGGCCTGTTCATCTGTCTCATTTCTATGGTCTGTTTATTATTATTATTATTATTATCATTACAGGATGTGTGTGTGTGTGTCTTCCCATGGCTAGTAATGTTGAATAAATGCTAGACATTGTCTGCCTTTTAGCTGTTGAGTATATATATTTTTTATCTTTCTTTTCAGAGTAAATTGTTTGCTTAGGCACTTTCACAGTAGTAACAAAGTAGGTCAAGAGAGGCCTACCTACATAGGACCTCATAAGACTAAAAGGAATTCCACAGAAGAATGTGGAATCTTTGCCAGCTATGCATTAGACAGAGGGTTAATATCCAGAATATATAAAGAACCCAAAGCACAAAGAGTCAAAAAAAAGTGACCTATTCAAAAAATGGGCCTGGAACCTACCTGAACAGGAAGTTCTAAAAAATAAAAAAAAACTTTAAAAAAAATCTAAAAAATGTCCATCACTCCTAGTAATTAGGGAAATACAAATTAAAACAACCTTGAGATTTTATCTTTCTACAGTCAAGATGGCAAAGATCAGCAAAATCACTGACAATAAGTGCTAGAGAGGGTGTGGAGAAACAGAACCCTCAGCCGCTGTTGGTGGTCCAGCCATCCTGGAAACCCCAGCTGTTCCATTCCTTGGCATATACGTACTTGCTTAGTTATATTCATTGTTTCTTTATACACAATAGCTAGAAAATGGGGCCAACCTAAATATCCTTCAAATGATGAATGCATAATGAAATTGGTACATATACACTATAGAATACTATTAAGCTGTTAAAAAAAATAGAACCATAAAATTTTCAGGTAAATAGAATTAAAGAAGATTATGTTGAGTGAGGTAGACTAGTCCCAGAGGATTAATATCCAGAATATATAAAAAACCCAAAGCATAAAGAGTCAAAAAAAAGGTGACCCAGTCAAAAATTGGGTCTGGAACCTACCTGAACAGGAAGTTCTAAAAAAAAAAAAAAACTTTAAAAAAACTCAAAAAATATCCATCACTCCTTTTGAATATGAGTTTCAACCCCATGATAGTTAGGTTCTAAAGAGAGTATGTGAAAATATGGACTTTACACATTTCCATTCATTTCCTTTTTTTCTTTTTTGAGACAGATTCTTGCTCTTTAGTCTCACTGGCCTAGCATTCTATCACACTGCCGTACAGATCAAGGCAGCCTCAAATGTGTAACAGTGCTCTCCCCCCAGGCCCCAGGGCATTAGTGTTAGAAGCACATGCCACTGTACCCCGATGAAAATACAAAATTTATCCTTGAGTGAAAATAAATAAATACAAAGGAAAAGAAAAGAAAACACGGCTGCTCCTAGGTATGATGGAGGAGAAAGTTTATTGTTGATATAGGGGAAAGCATGTCAGAGTCAGCGACATCTGGGAAAGTCCAGAGTAGACATGACCCTGAGCTGGGCCAGGAAGAGAGAGGTGAGGAAAGAGGAACAAGGTTCAGCAGCCCGGAGGCCCAAATGTACAAAAGAGCAGAAAACCAACATAGCTGGATTATATATATATATGGTAGAGCCACCAGCCATTGGCTGGTGAGTTCAGGGAAGTGGGTGGGGCGTGCCTCCAGGCGAGCCCTGTAACAGGTAGGAACTGAAGAATGCTGGAAGAAGCTGGCAACCAGATCCTGTATTAAATAGGCACCCCAGCCGCTTAACCCAGGGTTGAAACGTAACACCCTTCTCTTTAAGTATTTAGTGAACATATCCACTGGTTATTAAACTGTAAAGCTGGACTCTCACGGTTACTGATGTGGAGACTGGCTTCCAAGGACAAAGACGTGCTGGCCTTTTATGTTGCCTTCCTTGCTGAAGTTAGCAGAGGAGAATCCCATCCCACACTATCCCCACCTCCTACAACCCAGCAGGAAGGACTTTTTCAACAGATGTAGCCACTGAGCCCTGAGAGCTACTAGACCAAGATCAAGTGTAGGCTGGAAACCTACCTCATTAGGCCCAACCCCAGGAAGGTACTGTGAGGACGAGAGGCCACTTCCCTTCCCTTCCCAGGGCTAATTGAAATAATTAATGTTACTCAGAGTGTTTTAGTTGTCCTGAAACCCAGAGCTAAGATAGATGCTATAAACGTAAAAAAACCCAGCATCCTAGGGTGCTGTGATGAGTCTCCTACACATAGTGGGTCACTTTGTGCTACCTAGGTTAGGAAACTGACCGAGGCCATGAGGCCTCAGGTACCTGTTCAAAGTATTCCAGGTGAGAGGCACCACGGAGACATGCTGTCCTAGAATAGGCTACAGCTGAATCAAATGCTGCCCCTTCTGTAGTAGGATTATGCTGGTAATGTAAATATTTGTCCACCTATGGGTTTAATAAAAGCTGATTGGCCAAAGGCAAACAGGACGTGGGGGTGGGGCTACCAGGCTAAGAAAACTCAGGAACATCTCAGAGCAGATGCAGATGCCAGACAGAGAGCCACCAGAGAGAGCCACCACAAACATGACCAAGAGAAGGCATCAGACACAGAGGAAAGAAGCTGAAATGCTGCTCTAAGAAATGGTACTGAGCTGCATGGGTTAGATTGAGAGCAAGCGCTAGCAAATTATATGCCTGAGCCTTAGGTCAATCAGTGTAAAATAATATAAGCCTGTGTGTGATTATTTGATGCTAAGCTGGGCCGAGAGTGGGTCCAAACCTCTGATCCAGGCCCAGAAAGTCCGGGCAGAATCATTTACAACAGCCTCCCTTGGGTCCTTCAATTGGAACCTGCTGCTCCCTGGACACATAATACTCCAATTATGTGTATTATTGGAGCAAGTCATTTGTTATCTAAGCCAGCGTTTCATTGCAGCCTCCCGGAAGACACGAGCTATTTCTTGTGTGTGTGTGTTTAAATTTTTGCTTCAAAATATTTATTTTATTATCAATTTTATTTTTAAAACGTTTTTAATTGAAACAGGATTCCATCACATCACCCTCCCTTCCTTCCAACCTCTCTCGGCTACCCTCTAGAAACCTCGTGACCCCTCACTCTCAAGTCGATAGCCTCTTTTTTCATTATTATATTAGTTACTTACAATTGCTATTTCTTGTACCTGTCTGTAACTCTAGCTCAGCTGCAGCTGGTATAGTACCCGAGGGAGAAGCGGAGCCCTCTCTCCTGGTAAATTCTTTATTCTGAGGTGCAGTGCCACCTAGTGGCAGCCTTATTGTAGTGCGGCTACCTATTTCCTTACCTAAGGCAGGGGGTGACCTGAAGATCTCCCCACCCCACACCCCTCACACGCTAACAAAAACACAAAGTGTCGAAAAGGTGGGCTTGGTGTCTTTGGTGATTTGGAGGTGTGGTGAGCTGTCCATAAAAGGCTCCCTGACTTCCATGTCCCTGTTTCTAGTCTGTTAACATCAACTTCTTGGGCTCAGGATGTAATACAATCAGTAGGGTGTTTGTCTAGTATTCACAAAAGCCTGGGTTTGATCCCCAGCCCTGTATAAAACCGGGCATGGTGGTGCATGCCTAAAACTCAGTCCTGGAGAGGTAAAAACAACAGAGAAAAGAGGTCTCCTGGAAATGAAACATTTGAGATGTTGTGTAGACTTCCCCAGAGGAGGCATAGAATCCACTTTTGAAGGATGTCAGGATCTTAGTGAATGGAGGAAATTTGGACCTGAATCCTCCCTCCAACAGGGACACTTAAGACATCTTGACAGAGGCCCAATAGGAGTCAGCAGGGTAGAAAAACTGTTATTATCTGTTAGCAGGTTTCTTGAAGCCTTCTTACTGGAAGCTGGTAGATACCTCTCTCCTGGATCTGCTGGTTTGCTTCTGAAGACACAGCCATTACCACGACTGTGCCTTCCATAGACTGCCTCCCCTCTTTGTGCTGTGTGTCCTGTCTTACTGGTGACTTGAATCTTTCCCAGATCTCATTCTTTCTATTTACCCCTTGTATTATAATTTGGTGTGTGTGTACACGTATGTGTGTCATAGTGTGGAGGGAGGTCACACGTGTGCTGCTTAGAGAAGGCGTGGGGGTGGGAAGGGACACTCCAGGTCTCTACTGTGCCTCTCCCACTACTGTAGCCTATCCAGGCTGCATTCCCCCCCCCCGCCCCCCCTCGCCCCCAAGCGTGTAGTCCTCATTGGATGGATTGAGGAGCTTCCTGTAGGTGGGATGCTCTGTGGGTGGAACTCTCCAGCATCCACCACTTAACCTTGAAGCAGATGGCCCCTGGCTTGTAGAGCTAAAACAGGATGTCCCAAAGGCTGACCCCAGGGTGGGAGCTGTGTGTACACCAGGCAGATAATGTAATACTGCCAACTCCCAGTGCTCCAAATCCTTAAAGGAATTCTTGGTTTCTGCACTCCTGTGTCACAGAGAAATGTCATTTAACTGGCTTGTTTTCTGTAGCTTTACTCAACTTGGCTTTCTTATATCATCGAAGACAATAAGCTGGACCCTCCCACATCCATCATCAATCAAGACACTCATACACATTTAAAAAATAGTAAGGGACCTCCCAAGTAGTCTCAATATAATTAATTAATCACCCGCAGAGCACCACTGGGCAAATCTCCCCTTCTGCCTTCTCCTCTTTGGTCCTTGGTTGATTACCCGCCTGTGGCACCTAGCTCCACCCATCAGTCTCAGAGGATTGCTTCTCGCGCCCCTTATCCAGACTGAGGCAGAGCAGACAGCAGAAGTCCCTGTCGGAGGCTGGTGAAATGACTCAGCAGGGAAAGATGCTGGCTGCCCTCCCAAACCAGTGTGGGACTGGACTGGGGACTTCGTGCTTCTGCGTGCCTGTGCACCAGACAAGATCTCAGTCCTCAGGCAATGTGGAAGTACCTACGAGCATGCGCACACTCAGAGGTAAATGCGTGCCTGCCCCGCAACCCGGGGGAAAGAGCATACATCGGTACAGGTTCCCATCACCTTGCAACACTGTTTACAGTCCTCCTCTTTCCCAGGAATGTGCGGGTGGAGGCCACACCAAAGAGATGGTCAGCTCTGCTAATCCTTCCCCTTTCTGCTGGATGCCCAAGCAGAAAGATGGTGTGCCCAAGGCTTAAGAAGCTGTACAGTGAACACCGCTGATTTCTGAGTTGTGTTCCTTGGTTTTGTGCACTCCTAGACACCGCACCCGAGGGAATGAGAGCAGAGCACTTTGCTACTCCGCCGAAGGATGCCCTGGGGAAGTAAGGGCCTTTCTGGAATGCAGGATGACAGCACCAATGAAGACAGTCATTGCTGTCATTGAACTGCTGCTATTTCACAGTTCAGAATGCGCCAGGTGCCCTGGTACATGACACATGCCTATACTCAGGAGCTGAAGGCAGGACTCCTGGGCTTTAAGACCAGGTGCTACACAGAGAGAGACCGTGTCTCAAGAAATTTAGAAGTATCAGCACACTAAAGACATCCAAAATCATGGGCTTTCTTTCTTTTCTTTTTCTTTTTCTTTTTCTTTCTTTTTCTTTTCTTTTTTCTTTTTTCTTTTTGCTGTTATATGACTCTTCTAAGAAAATATGAACATGTATTAATTTACCCAAGACAGGCAACCAATGACAAGCCAAAGAACATTGCCCCCAAATCCAACTTGCTGAGCAAGTAGAGTCTATGAACTGACATTCCCAGAGAGGGAAAAAGTCACATATATGTTAAAGATTTGCAAAACTGATTAAAACTTTGTGATTTGAAGAGTTGGGATGTTGCAGATGCAGAGCCAAATTTTGGGGGCTACTTTAGTACCTTTCGTCATCCACCTCTGTCTAACATCTTCGTGTCTTTGAGCCCCAGGAAGCCTTTTTAGAAGTATCAACTTCAGCCATTACTAGTTTTTATCCGCCCAAGCGGACAGCGTCCTCAGAAAGCCCCCGGAGCCTATAGCAGAGATTTCCCTGCTTTGCATCTGCTACTTTTCCCACCACGTGTACAGTGCCTTGATTTATGATTTCCTCTGGTCTATAACCATAAAAATTTTACGAAGCTGCTACATATTGCATTTGTTTATTTGTTTGTGGTTTGGTTTTGATTTTGTTTCTAAGACAGGATTTTTCTCTATAGCCTTGGCTCTCCTGGAACTTACTCTGTAGATCAGGCTAGCCTCAAACTCATTGAGATCTGCCTGCCTCTGCCTCCCAAGTCCTGAAATTAAAAACATGCACCACCACTGCCCAATATACTTACTTGAAAGTTTTGTTAATGGCTGAATTGAACTAACTGGATTTTTGTTTGTTTGTTTGGTTGCTTGGTTGGTTTTTTTTTAAGATTTTATTTATTTATTATGCATACAGTTTTACAGAAGAGGGCACCAGACCTCATCATAGATGGTTGTGAGCCACCATGTGGTTTTGCTGGGAATTGAACTCAGGTCCTCTGGAAGAACAGTCAGTGTTCTTTAACCTGTGAGCCATCTCTCCAGCCCCCCCCCCTTTTTTGTGGTACATATTGTGTAAGAAACAAAATAAAATGGTTCATCTTCAAAGACAAAGTGCTTTAAATTGACTTGGTCCAGATACAGATGAATGGAAAACCCTGGACCCCTGCTAGCACCTGTTTGTATAGCTGCTCCCACCCAAACTAGAAGGTTAGAGTCGAAAACTGGTAACAGCCACGCTTGCTTGGAGCCTGACAGCACATGCCCTGAAGAGCTTGAAAACAAGCAGGACACAGGGACAAACCTATGCATAGTCTTTGCTAAGAAACAGACAACCACGGGGCAGATGGCTGCTATAATTAATAATAATAATATTAACTAAGTGTGTACCCTTAAGTGCTCAGCCCATGTGGAAAAAGAGGAAGGGACTCATACACAGGGTTAAAAAAACTTTTGTGTGTTCACTCAGCACACCTGTGGTTTATCTGAGACTGCGCCAGATTCTGCAAGATTGTAAAATAAACTCTCTCTTTCTCTCTCTCTTCCTTCATGCTCTGAGTTCTCAACATTCCTTATTAGAAAGTGGGGTCTCTGAGCTAGTGAGAGCATACAGACTCTGGACTAAGGGCTAGGGAACCTGCATGAGACCGAACTAGGCCTTTTAAAAATGAGTGACATTTGTGTGACTTGAGCAGTTGGGGGTGGGGCAGCAATGGGACCAGGGTTTATCCCTGGTGCATGAACTGGCTTTTTGGAGCCCATTCCCTATGGTGGACTATCTGTTCAGCCAGGATGCAGGGCAGAGGGGTTTGGTCCTGCCTCAACTTGAAGTGCCAGACTTAGTTAACTTCCCTTGTGAGGCTTTACCTCTTTGAGGAGTGGATGGGGGGGAGGGGTTGGAGGGGAGAGAAATAAGGGGAGGGAGGGGCAACTGTGGTTGGTATGTAATTTGAAAAAGAATTAGAATAAAATAAAATTAAAAAAAGAAAGTGGGGTCTCATTCTTTACACGTCAAACATAGTACTTAGATAGCCTAACTGTGTTCCTGGGGCCACTGTCACTCTGGAGCTGCGGCTCCACAGCAAACTCTAATTTCTTCTGAGGTAAGAGCTGTGATTTTGGATTGACAGGTTACTTACTGGGGGCAGGGCAGTATTTGCAGGTGTGTGAGTGACCCAAAGACAGCTGAATCTTTGAAAATTTTACTTTGAAAGTTTTCCATCTTGGGTGGAAGCACATTGTGGCATTCAGATGATTAACTTTTCACTTTCCTTGTATTCTAGCATCTCCCAAGATGACGAACAGCTGAGAGACAGGAGGCAGTAACGAATTTCAAGTGAGTGCTTTTCAGCCCTCCTCGGTTCCTTCTGCTGGTGTGTGTGAATGTCACAGACCCAGATATCACTGTCCTATTCCGTTTATTTCATTGCCATGACTACCAGGTCAAAGCCGCAATGGCTGATGATGACGTCAGGCAGGAAGGGAATTACTTCAACATCCACAGAGTTAAATATTAGGCACTGTATTGTTTTCCTGACACGGGAAAGGTGGTGAGCTCATGCATGTAATTTGAAGAGACTTTGAGAAAGAGACTGTGAATTCAAGGGCTGGGGTTAAGGCAGCCAGAAGGGCCTATTGTAGAGCTTTGCTTCATTGATGGGGGCAGGTATGGGAGAAATCCCGTGGACATCAGCAGAGCTGTGTGGAGAAAAAATTAGCAGCTGATCAAAGAACACAGCTAGTGGGGGAGGGGAGAGGGAGAGAGAGGGAGGGAGAGAGAATAAGAGAGAGAGAGAGAGAGAGAGAGAGAGAGAGAGAGAGAGAGAGGAAGAGGAGAGATTCCCCATCTTGCTCCCCCTCCCACCCATCTCTTGAGTCTTTCCCCAATGGCCAAACCCATTAGGAGTCCATTGATGCAATCTATAGAGTGTTCCCAGAGGCAAATGAACGTGATTCATACAGATGAGTGGCTGAAATAAATAGGTTACTTATCTATTATTTAATATGTTATTTCTTTATCCCTAAAGAATTGTAGTCACATCTGTGGGATCTATGGCTTCTCCTCAGAATGAATTTGTTTGCTCCTGAGGTCAGATTTTAAGAATACTGAACTTGGAAATGAGTTTATAGATAGGTACCCCATCAAGAGCACATTTAACAGCTCTATACACACAGCAGGACAGCCCTGGTCACACTGCTTTCAAGTGACCTTTGGATTCATTGTAGCTTAAGGCTCAGCTCTTATGCAGCTTTCTTTCCCACTGGAGAAGGAAGCCATTCCTTTAACTGACCTGAGGATGAAAATGTGTCTTTCTGAGACATCACATCCCTCTCTGTTTCCATGAGCTCCAAGGGCAGAGACTCAGATACTGAGGGTGTCCACATCAGTATCTGATCTCTTATTCCTACCAGGGAGATGGAGATTCCTGAGGAAGCTCTTGAGATAAGTCTCGGGAGAGTGTATGGGCCTTGAGAGAGAAAGTAAAAATTTAAGACATTAAATTTCTGAGATCGGGGCTGGAGAGATGGCTCAGCGGTTAAGAGCACCCACCGTCTGCTCTTCCAGAGGACCCGGGTTCGATTCCCAGCACCCACATGGCAGCTAACAACTATCTGTAGTTCCAGTTCCAGGCAAACACCAAGGCAAATAAATAATAAATAAAGTTTTTTAAAAAAAAAAATTTCTGAGATCACAACTCAACAAGAACCGGTAGTAGCGACTCAGGCAACCCTTGGAGGTAGAGCAGGTAGAGAGAACAAGATCTCTGCAGAGCAGGCAAGGTCGGTCCCTACTCAGAGATACTTTATTCACATATGATCCAATTTGTGAGCTGTATGATTGGCTGGAGCAGGAGCCATAATAGCTCAGTCACACTTGGCTATACAGCAAGTTCAAGGCCAGCTTGGACTTCATGAGAGCCTGTCTTCAAACAACAGATACTTATCAGCTGGAACCATTCATAATGATGTATGCCAGTGCTTCTCAGCCTTCCTGATGCTTCCACACTTTAATACAGTTCCTCCTCCCGTGGCGACTCCCAACCATTATTTTTTTTTTGCTTCTTTATAACTGTAATTCTGCCACTGTTATAGATCATAATGTAAACATCTGATACAAAGAATATCTGATATGTGACCCATTTGAAAGGGTCATTTGGGGAGCTGGAG
>PVIH01011628.1:30416-68181 GCA_004025045.1 Sigmodon hispidus
AAAAAACAAAAAAAAAAAAAAAAGGTCATTTGGTCAGCAAAGGGGTCATGACCCACAGGTTGAGAACTACTGATGTAGCGGGGATTGGGGTGGGGGTTGAGAAGAGAACTGTAAAGTTGAGAGGCAGGTGCAGTATCCTGGGACTACAATAGCCGCTGGCACATCTGGACCTCAAGGAGCAGGGATTAGAGAAAACCTATCACTGTGAAGGAGGGTCTCTGCAGAAGAGAATGCAGCAACCTTATGATTTAACAGTTTAATCTAAATGGTAACATCTCACAGCATTTAAGAAGTATCAGATTTCCATGCTGGAGTCCATGAGGAGTCTGGCTAGAATGCAGCCATAGCATTGTGTCATCTGTTGCTGCTTTCTGGGTCTAGGAGCAAAGTTTGTTCCATGAAACCTGAAACATTTATTAGGGAAATAATAACAGTGACAGTGTGGTCTTTAGACGGGAAGACTCAGTGGCTATGAGCAGTATCGCTGCTGCAGGGGTCCTGCTTTGGTTCTCAGCAACCACAACTAGCTGTAAATCCAGCACCGGGGCATTCAACATCTTCCAAGGACACCTGCACATACATGGTGCACACACACACACACACACACACACACACACACACACACACACACACACACAGAGTGAGTGAGACTTTTGTTTTCTTTAAGTGTCTTGTGGTTCTCTCACTTTCTAGGACCTGGTGGCGTGGGCGGAGAAACAGAGGACAGAAAGTCTACTTTCCCTTCCTCCCTCTCTCCAGTCCTCCCTGCTTTTAGGCTGTTCTAGGCTACCACAGCTGCTGCTTCCCCTCTTTTCATAGTGTCACACCCAGGTTTCTCTGACCCCTGCCCTTTCAGGCCCTAGAGTGACTTTGGTCTCATGGCTGAGGTACTGTATCAAGTAACTGTATCGTGCTTTCTTTTCTTTTTTTCTTTTTTTTTTTTTTTTTTAAAAAAAAACACATTTATTTATTTATTTGCCTTGGTGTTTGCCTGGAACTGGAACTACAGACAGTTGTTAGCTGCCATGTGGGTGCTGGGGATCGAACCTGGGTCCTCTGGAAGAGCAGACGGTGCTCTTAACCGCTGAGCCATCTCTACAGCCCCCGTTCTTTTCTTTTTAATACTTATTTATTATGTATACCATGTTCTGCCTGCAGGCTACAAGAGGGCACACCAGATGTCATTATAGATGGTTGTGAGTCACCATGTGGTTACTGGGAATTGAACTCAGGACCTCTGGAAGAGCAGCCAGTGCTCTTAACCTCTGAGTCATCTCTCCATCCCTGTATTGTGCTTTCTATACAACCTATATATGTTATTAAGACTTTAGACAAGGTGTGCTCAACCTGTGGATCAAACCCCCCCAGAACAAAAGGCCCTTCACGGGGTTATCTAATACTATCAGAAAACACAGATATTACAGTTCATAATAGCACCAAAATTATAGTTAAGAAGTAGCAACAAAAATAATTTTTTGGTTGGGGGTGGTCATCACAACCTGAGGAACTATATTAAAGGGTCACAGCATCAGGGAGATCAAGAATCACTGCTTCAGACAGTTCCAGCAAGTTACCAGAGTACCATATTAGGCCCAGAGGCCTCTGCTTTTCTGTCTTAGGCTTATGCCTGTGGACATGCCTTAACTTTCCCATCCATTCTGCCAGCTCTTAGAAGATCCCAGCAGCCACAGCAGGAGCCACCCATCGGCTCTCTGTTGGTTTTCCTGCCTTTCTTTCTTCTCCCTCACTGAGCACCTTAGTGTCATCCCAAAGTAAACTTCATGCAACCAGACTTCTTCAGGACTTGGTTTATGGGAGCTCAAATAAGAGAATAAGATTGCTCTCTCCAGTTTGTTTGTTTGACTTTGAGGCAGAGTCTTACTTAAATCAGGCTGACCTTGAACTTGCTGTGCACGACCTTAGACTACAGATACATTTGCCTCCACCTTCTGAATGCTTGTATTGCAGGCCTGAGCTGAAGAAGTAGCTCAGTGATAAAGTGCTTGGCTACTATATGTTTCCCGGGGCCAATTTTTAGCACCCCCTCCTAATGAATCTAGACACATGTAAACATTCTACTTATGATTTTATTATGGAACATTTAATTACTTTGTAATCATGACACTTCTTTTCCAGTCCATTGAGATCTATTTTGCAGTCCAGAAAATGACCAACTTTTATCAAAGTCCTTTATGCCCTTGAAAAAAAAAAACATAAACTTTGCAGTTGTTAAAGACAATGCATTATCTGATATGTATTTTATCAATGTAATTGTGGCTGTTAGAAGTTATTAACTTGTAAGTCATCTTATAATGGAATTAAAAATACTAGAAGATTAGTTAAATAAAATGTTGATCTCATAGGGTGCGATATTTACAGCCACCAACAATAAAGAATAAGACCTAAGAGACTAGACACAGAGAAATGATTGCACCACACTGAGAACTGAAGCTGGCCAATTGCAGTATGATAGTGCTTGACTGGAAAAATATTAACTAACTTCACGGGATTTTGTGAAGTGGTTTTACTCACTGTTTTATGCTTTCCTATATTTCTATAATTTTCTAAAAGAAGTATTTGTTAGTTCAGTAACAAAAGGTGAGTAACAAAATAAAATGCTGTAAATGAAAACAAATGTCCTGCTTGTACACTGGAAATGTTATCAATGTACATAACACATCATTTGGACTGAAGAAGTCTTTATGGATATCTAGAACATGTTGGCCTGTTTCCTATAGGTATTTTCATTAATGCTTAAGGGTGCTTATCGACCTGCCAGAAATGTGGTAAGAGTAAGCAAAGCAATATGGACCCATTTAAAAACTTTATTTATGGGGCTGGAGAGATGGCTCAGCGGTTGAGAGCACCGTCTGCTCTTCCAGAGGACCCGGGTTCGATTCCCAGCACCCACATGGCAGCTAACAACTGTCTGTAGTTCCAGTTCCAGGCAAACACCAAGGCAAATAAATAAGTAAATAAATAAAGTTTTTTAAAAAAAAAAAAAAAAAACTTTATTTATTTATTTATTTTGCCTGGAACTGGAACTACAGACAGTTGTTAGCTGCCATGTGGGTGCTGGGAATCGAACCCGGGTCCTCTGGAAGAGCAGACAGTGCTCTTAACCGCTGAGCCATCTCTCCAGCCCCCTATGGACCCATTTAAAAAGAAATAAAGTGCCAGTTGGAGAGATGTCTCTGCTAAAAGCACTTGCTGTTCTTCCAGAAGAACCATGCTTGATTCCCAGACCTAACACCCCGAGAGTTCACAACTGCTTCTAGCTCCAGCTCCAGGGAACTGGCGTCCTCTCCTGGCCTCTTAAGGTACCTGACCACGTGGTACCTGAAACACACACACACCACACACACACACACAGAGTAAATAATCTGGGCTTGATGGTTCACTCTTCTCATTCCAGCACTGGGAAGGCAGAAGGGAGCAGATCTCTGAGAGTTCTAGACAAGTCTACTCTACATAGGGAGTTCCAGCCAGCCAGGGTTACGTAGCGAGATCCTGTCTCAAACAGTCAAAACAAACAAAAGTCAAGTGAACAGATAACTGATTCAAGGTGAACCACAGGATTTCCTGTCAGGAAGCTCCCCAATATACTACAGGCCATGTTGTAGAGAAGGCGAACTCCTCCAGAAATGATGATTCACTATAGCTGAATGGGTGCTGAGTTATAAAAATATATACAAACATTGAACAAACAAAAAATATGAGAATGGAAAAGTAACAGCAATAGTTCCAGCCTCTACTGCCCCAATAGTCACTATCTTGAGATATGCAAGTAATTTGTTACTGATGCCGACCATTTGCTCAGCGCCCTCTAAAAGGATTTTTCCTGAGATCTGAAGCTTCCTCCCAAAGGTACCATGTAATGTCTTGACTTTCTCTGGTGAGTGTAATGATACAAGAGCATTTTATACCGCACCTAGGCAGAAAGACTCAGAGGTACTAAGCTGTTCCACTCTCTCTTCTTCAGTCTAGCTCTGAATTGAGACCGAAATAGGCAGCCTCCACCGCCACCGTGTGGACACCACCATGCATGTACATGGTTAATAAGTCACTGCTACCACAGTAAAGATGATTCACCTAATCTACTGTTGAGGCAGAGATCAAATTTCTTTGATTGCTTCAAGAAGTTTATTTGAGTCACATATTTCATTATATAATTTATATATATATTTACTGTGTACACAGTGTTCTTCCTGCACACCAGGAGAGGAAACGAGATCTCATTACAGATCTCGTTACATCATTACAGATGATTGTGAGCCACCATATGGATGCTGGGAATTGAACTCAGAACCTCTGGGAGAACAGCCAGTGCTCTTAACCTCTAAGCCATCTCTCCAGTCCTCATTATATAATTTTAAGTTTCTTTGAACCTATTAGAATTGCTGTGCTTTTATTTATGATCTCAGATTCTTTGTCTATAACCTAATTCTTTGTGACCATGTGGCAAATGTCAGAGCTGTTTGCTTTTCCCACTCTTTACTCTGCAATACTTTGGGCGCCCCTCAGTGCCACACCAGCCTTGCACCTCCACTGAGGGGTCAGCTGGTCCCCATTTCCACCTACAATAAGTGCATCATCTGAAAATTTCCTCAAGAGCTTTAGGACACTGAGCTTGGAAATGGATTTCTCAAGATTTGTGGGCTCAAAAAGTGGTTTGTCTTGGGGGTTGTTTTTGTTTTTGTTGATCCTAGGAACCCCAGGATCTCATATATGCTAAACCAAATATTCTGTCATTGAGGCTCACTCCCAGACTCAAGAAGTGAGGTGTCTAAAATACTCACTGAATGATTCCACAGGAGACTTCATATTCCCCATGCCTTTGAGAACGATTGCTAGCTTTACCATTCAAGTAGAGGACTTGAATAAATACTGTTCTATTGCACGGATCCTAATTGGTGTATAATAAAACCCAGAGCCAGAGCTAAAAGATCAGAGAGACAGAGGAACAAGCCACAGCCTCTTCTCATCTTGCCTCTTTTCCTGAATCCTCAGACTGGATGCTCCAGTCCTCGGAGAAGGAGTCACAGGGAAGGGCTGACTCCTGCCTCCTCCTATTTCTCTCCCCTGCCATGTCACTTCCTCTTTTCAACTTTCCTAGTGCTGAGATGAAAGGTGTGTGTGTTTCCCAAGCACTGGGAGCAAAGGCATGGGATCTCAAGTGCTGGGATTAAAGGCGTGTGTCACCACTCTCTGATCTTCATGGCTGACTCTGTGGCTGACTCTGTCCTCTGATCTTCAGGCAAGCTTTCCTAGGTGCACAAGTTATCACCACACAGCCCGAGTCACCTCAAACCCCCCTAGCCACGGAGCTCACTTCCTTCTCATGTCTTCTGTTGGTCAGGAGGTTCATTCCTCTGCTTTTGTCCCTCCCCAAGACAGGGTTTCTCTGTGTATCCCTGTCCATGCTGGAATTCACTCTGTAGTCCCGACTGGCCTCAAACTCAGAGATCCTACTACGTACTGAAATTAAAGGTGTACGCCACCACTACTCTGGGTAATGGATTTTTTTTTAAACTTTATTTATTTATTTATTTGCCTTGGTGTTTGCCTGGAACTGGAACTACAGACAGTTGTTAGCTGCCATGTGGGTGCTGGGAATCGAACCCGGGTCCTCTGGAAGAGCAGACGGTGCTCTTAACCACTGAGCCATTTCTCCAGCCCGGATTTTTGTTTTTTAAGTCAAGGAGCACACCATGACAAGAAGGCCATTGAGTCCATCTCTCTATCTGCTCAGACACTAGAGAATGCCCAGATGAGTGCTGCCTATGGGCCTCTTGTCAATCTACTTAAAGCTTTGGTTATTGCTTGATGCTGTCCATCATTGTGACACATTGTGCTATGGTTTGGATTTGACTTAATCATGTGTTCAAGGATCCATTGTAATTGAAGGTTTGCTTCTCAAAGTGGCTGCCTTGGGAACCATGTAGGAGGTGGGCTGATGGAAAGTCCTTAGGTCACTCAGATTGTGGACCCCAGGCTCCCTGACTTTTTGTTTGGTGGTGTAAGTACTACCACACACATGAGCTTCTATCATGAGGAAATTGCAGCTGAGAGACCCTTCAGTAAACCTCCAAGTCTTTTCTTTTTGTAAAATGAGCTTCTTCAGGCATCCTGCTGTAGTAATGCAAAGGCTGCCTAGTACAGTCTGATTGGTGGACCAAGTTATTATAATTAATTATAGTTATAATTTTTAAAAGTCAGGTCTCCATTAGCCCAGGCTAGCTTGAATGCCCTACTGAGCCTAGGGTGACCTTGAACTTTTGGTTCTTCTGTAATTACTGAGTACTGGGATTATAGGTATATGCCATTATAGCCTTTGTGAGTGTTTGGTGGTGGTGGTGATGATGTGCGTGCGTGTGTGTGTGTGTGTGTGTGTGTGTGTGTGTGTGTCTGTATGTGGTAGGGATTGAACTCAGGGTATTAGACATGTTATGTATGCACTCTACCAATTCAGCTACATCCTTAGCTGCAAGGGGTTGGTTTTGTTCCAGAGGAGCAATCTTTTGCCAGACTCATAGGAGGAAAAGCACCGATGCAGGCCTCTTGAATGTGGCTTAAAGGATGTTGGCTTTGGGTCAAGGCCAACTTTGAGCTCCCTTTGAAGCTTTGAAAGATTATGCAGCTGCTCAGTAACATTCCTTCCAGAACGTTGGTACCTTTAAGCCCTCCAGTTACTGCTTTTGGGGTTTAATCTGACAACAGGAAAAGGCCCTTTCCACAAATCCCAAACCAGATTTGTCATTATAAGCCTTTCTCTACAAATAGGGTGATCACTAGTGAAGGAGATACTGATGGGCTGTTCCAGGAGATGGGATTATAAGGCTGGAGGGATGGGCCAGGGAACAAGCTTTTACAGAAACTTTTAATTTCTAAAACATGTGTTTACCTCTTAGATCATGAAAACATAAACTACAAAATGAACCTAGGAGTTCAGCAGCTCCCAGCCCTGTCCCAGACTCCAGTCCCAGCCAGGTGACTCACTGCTGCCCTCTGCTGGGGATCCACCATCCCTATACAGTCCCCTGCTGTACTTGTGGATCAGGATCAATTAACTGTTCTTGAGGCTGATGTGAAATCTCGGCTCCCAAGTCCTCGGAGAGAAACTGTCAAGTTTCTGCTAGCAGAACTGTGATTCGTGCAGTTTTTCTCATGATCAGAGAAAAGCAAAGGTTCCTAGCGGGGATTACAGACTTTCAAAGTGAGAAGCGCAGAGGACAGGTGGGCAGTGAGGGTTGCATTTTGAGGCCTGGTTTCAAGGCCTAGCCCCGAACTTCCTTTCCTTTATCTCTGTGGGGGGAGGCAGCCACAGGCAGGAGCCGTCATCCTCCACTTTATCAGTTATCCTCAGGCTTTGTCTTCAGTGCCATGCTCGCCTGTCACCCCCGTCCCTGAGGTGAGACACTATCCCAAGTTCAGCTTTGGGGTGGGAGGGATGCCAAACACTCCATCTCCTTGGTTTCAGGATGACCAGAGCCCCCTAAAGACTCCTCACCCACACAGGCTGCTCTTCAGCTCTATAAGCTGCGAGGAAGTAGAGTTGATGCCAGGATGTGGGAAGACAGGCAGTAAGCCAGATGCCAGGGCTCAGGGCTGCAGAGGGAAGGCCTCTGAGAACCAGACGAGTCAAAGCATCTCCCTAGGAAGGGAAGCAGAGCTGAGGACCACACCCCCCAGGCAGTGGGTGGAGAGCGCAGAGGAAGCCACTTTCAACCCCTGCAATCATGGCTCCAACACCCTTCATTTTATCTTTGATTCCATAGCTTTGAACCTTGTCTACCTTGAGTTCTGAGATGCTCATAGGGACTTTTCCAGAAATAATCTTCTTCTTCTTCTTCTTCTTCTTCTTCTTCTTCTTCTTCTTCTTCTTCTTCTTTTTGAAAAAACCAGATCTGTCTATGTAGCCCATCTAACTTCATATTCCAGATGTTTTTACTTCAGCATCCCGAGTGTTGGGATTCTGGGTAAACACAACCACACACAGGAGTACTTATTGTTGGTGTTGATTTTGTTGTGTTTTTAGAGACAGGTTTTCATGTAACCCATGGTACAAACTCACCATAGCCCAGGCTGCCCTTAACCCTGATCTTATTTCCTTGGCCTCCTTAGTGCTGAGGTCACCCCACTTCTATGAGTGCTCATAAGTAATTTTAATTTTACTTCACTTGTAATTTGTCCATGTGTGTGCCTGTTCACATGATGTGATTGTGTAAGTGTGGGTACGTGTGTGGTGCATATGAGGAGGCCAGTTCTCCCCTTCCACCTGGGTTCTGGGGATCAAATTTGTACTTGTTTTTACCGACTAAGTCATCTTACATAGCCCTAGGAATATTGTCTAATGCATAAATAAAACACATAAGATTACAAAGGCACAAGAAGGGGGCTGGAGAAATGGCTCAGTGGTTAAGAGCACCGTCTGCTCTTCCAGAGGACCCGGGTTCGATTCCCAGCACCCACATGGCAGCTAACAACTGTCTGTAGTTCCAGTTCCAGGCAAACACCAAGGCAAATAAATAAATAAATAAATAAATAAATAAATAAAAGGTTTTTTCAAAGGCACAAGAAGCACTGAAATATTATCACCAAGATGTCAAAGGGTGGCCTTGTGCCTGGATGGTTGATATGTTTCAACAAGAAGGTCTGACCTCATGTCTGAGCAGAAGCATAATTTAAGGCAATGATGCCTGAACCTGCTCGTGCTCATGATTTCCAGTCATGGCGCTCATTACAGTCATGGGCAGTAGTATCACAGTGTGGGTTGTACCTGAATGCAGTCCTAGAGAGGCCACTGTGTGAAGCTGTGAAGGAGAAGACTGGATTGCCTTAGAGACCCCAAGATGTTAGAGATGTCAGAGTTGTGTGATGAATAATACCACCCAAGGAGAGCTTGGTAATGATAATGAACTAAACCTCTAAACTATTATAAACTATGAATGTTTTCCTCTGTAAGAATTTCTATGGTCAGGGCTGGAGAGATGGCTCAGAGGTTAAGAGCACTGACTGTTCCTCCAGCGGTCCTGAATTCAATTCCCAGCAACCACATGGTGGCTCACAACCATCTATAATGAGATCTGGTACACTCTTCTGGCCTTCAGGCATACATGAAGGCAAAACACGGTATACATACTAAATAAATAAATAAATAAATAAATAAATCTTAAGGGGGGAAAAAAAAAGGTTGCCATGATCATGAGGTCTCTTCACAGCAATAAAAACCCTAAATAAGACACTCGCTTTGGGTTCAACCCACACAACCCTGGCGGAAACCTGGTTTCCTCAATCTGACCCTTCATCATCAGTCTGGGCTCTGTTCACTCTGTTCACCACACTCCTATTCCCTTCAGCTTTTGATACACCAAGCGTCTGGTCTCCACTTGTCAGGGGCTCATACAGACCAAGCAGGGCTCTGAATCCAGGCCAAAGAAGATGGACATTTACTCTCAACCCCATATGCTTCAAGGGTAGCGAAGGAGCTGGGGAGCCCGAGGCTGGGATGAGCATTCCTGGGATTAGTGGATGTTGGGTGTCTAGCAGCAGGTGAGATGCAAATGACAAGCAGCAGTTTTTAAAGATTTATTTATTTGTTGTGTTTACATGTAATACCTGCATGTATCCCTGCAGGCCAGAAGAAGGCACCAGATCTCAATTCAGATGGCTGTGAGCCACCATGTAGTTGCTGGGAATTGAACTTAGGATGTCTGGAAGACCAGACAGTGCTCTTAGCTGCTGAGCCATCTCTCCAGCTCTGACAGGCAGAATTTTTAAGAGCTCCAGTGCTGACTAAATCAGAGTCTCTAATGATGATGGACTCACATTCGAACATTTTGAAAACCTCTGGGAAATCACCTGGAGGGTGTGCTATACAGATAGCATGATCCTGGGGAACAGCAGTATATTGCCTTCTCTTCACAGCCTTGCAAAGGTAGAACCTGAACACTGGATAAGGCGAGTCCCTGGCCCTACCATGTGTCTCTTTTTTTTTTTTTTTAAAAAAAAAAACTTTATTTATTATTTATTTATTTGCCTTGGTGTTTGCCTGGAACTGGAACTACAGACAGTTGTGAGCTGCCATGTGGGTGCTGGGAATCGAACCCGGGTCCTCTGGAAGAGCAGAGGGTGCTCTTAACCGCTGAGCTATCTCTCCAGCCCCCCCATGTGTCTCTTAAAGCAGTTGAAAGACCTCTGAAGCAGGTCTCAGTGTGATTCAGCCTTGCTTTTGACAGGGATATGTTCCAAGAAGTCTGTATGCAGGTGATTTCATTGTGTTGCCAGCATCGCAAAGTACATTCACAAAATGTCACCAGGTGAGATAACCTTATGGGGTCACCATTTGTGACAGTCCATGAACATCATGTGGTACATGGCTTTATGTCCTGCCTGTGGGCAAGGAGCTCAGAGGTATGTGATTCTGTGTCACTACCTAGATCTTTGGCGCAGACAGAAGCAGAACTGAAATGCTACAAGGCCAGTCTTCAGTAAGGAGCTGCTTGTGAGGGGCAGAAAGATGAGCCCAAGGTGTGTGAAATACGTGTTCATCCATATGACAGGTTTTCCTATGCCCACATGCCTATCTTATGTCTGTGGTCAATTTTCAAGTTAAAAATTTGGGGGCTTGGGTGGGGGACTGGAAAGATGGCATTATAGTTAAGAGTACTTGGCTGCTCTTCTAGAGGTCCTGAGTTCAATTCCTAGCAACCCCATGATAGTTCACAACCATCTGTAGTGGGATCAGATTCCTTCTTCTGGTGTATACATAAAATACACAAATATATCTTTAAAAGAAGTTTATTTTGGTTGCTTTACTCATATGTTTTCTTGACCTATTATTTCCTAATTTCTTGAGGACAGTGCCAGGCCTAATGGGAAAAGAAAATCTGCATGGCTTGCAGCTTTGAGATTTTGCTGTAAAGCTGACATGTTGACAACCACAGCAAAAGATAAATGTGGCTCCATGCAGAATTGTCCTGGGACTGTGCTGAGATTAGCTAGGGCTGGCAGAGTACTCTGGCCGATGGTGACTGAGAGCCCTGTGGATTTCCATCCTGATTCCTTTGTCTTTGATACCCTGCTCTCTTGATCATCAGAAGTTACTCTAGATTATTACAGATCAAATGGGCACCTCTCTCCCTCACACAGATGCCTTACTCTGTACACAATAACTTGGATCAGCAGAAACACATTGAGAAAACATAATACTTTTCCTCCATTCCAGTACAGAACCCACAGCAGTCCATCTCTGTGTACATAAGGCTCTGCTGAGGCAAGGGTGCTTTGTGTTCAGACAAGGAAGCAGTGAAACCCTCAGGAATGCATTTCATTCTTTGAATCTGGTAACATACAATCACTTCCAATGGGCAGTGGGACGTGAAACACAGGATCACTCCACCCATATGGCAGATTTTTCTATACTTACACGTTCATCTTAGGTGTATGGTCAATTTTCAAGTTAAAAGTTTGAATCAGGGGCTTTACTTGTGTTTCTTTGGCTCTGTGTTTCCTCATTCCTATGTCTCACTTTCTCTTACCTGTACTTCTCCATAGAATGTTTGGCTGAAGTAAGATCAGGTTGTTTTCTGGGACACGACCGCATTACCTCCTCCCAAATTAGACACTGAGCTCAGTCAGGGCAGCTGTTGTGTCTGATGACAACCCAAGCTATAGAAGCTTAATAAATGAATGCCACTCTCAGAATGATGTTGGAGTGCCCCAGATTAGACTCACTAGAGATAGCACAGATGGATATTTCTATTATTGAAGGCAGGGCTGAGTACCTGGGGCCAGCACCCTGGGCCAGAAATGTGGGTACCATCAGGAATGCTGCAGATGTTCTGTGGGGACAGAAAACTGTCTCACAGGGTATGTAGATTCTGTCACATTCTCCATGCCTCCTGGTAGTCAGTCATCACGTTCTCTGTCTGCTTCCTTTGGCTAATGCAGGGTTCTGAGGAAAGGACTGGAGTGCTGCAGGGTGTCATGTGAGGGTGTAGGGAGTCATTTAAAGGAGGAGAAAACAAAAGGAAACAGATGAACTTTGGATGTCTTGGAGCTTTAACAGGGTCCTGGTCAGGCCTTTGGCTCCTTGGGTAGGCTAGACTGGGAACAGCATCCGTAGGCCCAGGGAAGGGAATGGGGGGAGCAATGTGCAGAGACCACAGCAAAAGGAAGCCATAGGGACTTTTGTCTCTACCCTGTCCCCTGGGCCGTGAGGAGGTGGTTCACATTTTTAATGAGTTTGCCAGATTCCAGGTAAAGAAAGCCCAGGTGAGCTGTTGGTCAGGTGCCTGTTATGACATTTAATATTCTCCTGGAAACAGCTCCTTGGAATTTCCCAGGAGCCTTTGAGTAATAATACAGCAGCTCATGGGTGAGGAAGTCAATCCCCAGAAGAGGCCCCAAAGACTTGAAACTGGAATTTCAATACCACTGCCTGTAACAGATTGGAGATGTCTTGTGCTGTAGATGCTGTGCCCGTAAATGATGATAGGCAGAGCCAGAAGCCTCCTGCCTTCCTAGATTCCTAACCAGATTTTCTAGTGAGGACTTCCAGAACTTTTCTGTAAGAATTCTGGGATATGGAAGACCTTTAAGTAAAGTCAGCATGGGGCCCTGTAGACAGCATCTGTGTTACCAGGCTGATTATGCTCCCCAGTGCAGCCTCACCCCTTCCCAAGGCCCACTGCTGGCCTAACATCAAATGCACAGCACACTCCCTGTCAACATGGCAGCCTCTCACCCAGCTCTCAACCCATTTAGGCTTCCCACTTTCCATGTCCCTGGCTGCATCTCTGGGAAGGAGAGGTCTCAAAAGCTTTTCCCACCTCCAGCCAGGCATGCTGTAGAGGTGCAAAGAGCAGACTTCAGGCAGGCAGCGAGGGGCTGTAAGCCCCTGATCTCCCTTAGTACAGTGGCTAGGGGTGGGGTGACGGTGGGGAGGGAAGTGGGGTCAGCCTAGATGATGAATGAATGCTAGATGCTGAAACCAGGATGCGCAGAAGGTTGGCTCGGAATGAACAAAGACACCATAGAATATAGCCAAAGCGGAAAGCTGGTACCGCTGCCCCCCCCATCACTCAGACCACCATTCCAAAGGCAGCCCCTGAGCCGGAGTGGGGGACTCCAAGAACAAGAGTGACCCACTGATGACAGTTACAGACAGGTAATAAAGGTGGGGAGATGACACATGGAGACTAGTGGATGCCAGATTGCTCCGTCACCCTGCCCGGCTCAGTGTCACAAAGTACCAAATCTTTCTAGCCCTTTAGCAGGCTTCCGGGGAGATGCTAGCACCTGCTAAAGACAGGAGGCCAAAGAAGACAGCAGTGAGTTCGCTGCACCTTAACATCGTACAACACCATTCCAGCTGCACCCCACATGTGAGCACCTTCCTTCTATAACACCGTGTTGGACATCCCTGCTCCTGAAATTCCCAAGACTCCTTCCTTTCCAGAATCCTCCCAGCCTTAGGCAAAGCAGTGCATCCTACCTACTATCACCTGAGTCCGCACCTTGAAAAGCAAGGGCCAAGGGGACTTTCTTTGTGCTTCTTTTTACAGTGTGTGGGGTACTGTTTACACAGAGGGTCATAGAAGGAAACAGAATGGACCTGTCTGTGGCCCCAGGAGAGAGGGGACCTGATCCAATGACATCTCTGAAGAGGATAGGGAACATTCCAGGTCCTTGGGAAGGCTTCCTTGGTGACACTGACAAGGTCTTTTAGAGCTGGAATCCAGAGCAGGGGACAGGCAAGGCTTGGGGAGCTGCATGTGAGCAGAGGCTAGTGACCAGAACTGTATGCTTTGATCAGTTCTCAAGGAGGCATGCTTAGTAGCTGCTCTTCCCTTCCAGCCCAAGACACTGCCTGTGACCTCCACTTTCCATGCAACCAAGCCTCCCCGAAGCTTGTGTTCTCGGACACTTTCTTCCTCCTCGGGCAGCCATGATCTGACTGTCTAGTACTGAACCTGACTGCTCAGTACTCCCAGATATGATTGTGTGGAGCATCATCAGAAAGGGGCAGAGGAAGTAGGTTCCTGATCCTGTACTTGGCTCCATGGTATGATAGAAGCCTGGCCTGTGCGCATGGGCATGAGATGGAGACAGAACTGATGAGCCTTTATTGTGTGTAAGTGTGGGTAACTGCATGTGGGTATGTGCATGGGAACGCAGGTTCTGGAGGAGCCCAGAAGAGGGAGTAAGAGGCTGGGGTGAGAGGCTTAAGTTCTGGGTTCCAAACTTGGGTCCTCTTAAAGGATCAACATGTGCTCTTAATCCCTGAGCCATCTCTCTCCAGCCCCCCAAAATACTTTAAAAAAAAAAAAAAGACAAGGTATTAATATGCTGCCCAGGTTGGTCTCAAACTAATGAATTCAAGTGTTCCTTTTGTCTCAGTCTCCCATGTCATTGAGACTACAGGCACACAGCCTGTACCTACCTAAATACCACTTCTTGTTGCTGACACTGGAAAATCTTCCTTCCTACAAGGAAGTGTGAAGATGCCATGAACCCATGGACCTTACATAGATTTTCTTCCCCAGTGACCACCATGTCTTTCAGAACATCAGGGCCATTCTTGGTGAATTCTAGAAAGAAAGGTGGTGCAAAAGCCAGGCCCTCTGTCCAGTATTCAGGAGCTGAGGCTGCCAGGGTCTCTTATGCAGCTACATGCACATAACACACATATTCATGTCACCACCATCGTCAGGGACCCACCTCTGAGACAGCCAGAAGCAGGGAGCCACTGAGCATGTGTAGTCCCCTCCCTCCCATGGTACTGCTACTTAAGAGTGCGGAGGAATCCTGCCGCTGTGACACTCATTCCTTGTGCTTCATCAGACGCTGAGCAGTCAGCCACCAAAGGGCAGTTCCAGGCTGGATCTATGCTGGGCATGAGAACAGACAGCAGGTGAACCAGGCCGCAGTGTTAAGGATGGAGTAGAGCTGGAAGTCTAGGGACAAGTCCTGGGACTTTCCATGCCCTTGACCTCTCTAAGAGCCTGAGCAGGAACCACCTCGCCTTACCATGGACTCTCCATCAGGGCCCAGAGTCCCAGCAGGCTTAACTCAGGGTCCCAGCTTTATGGCCGGCCCTGCCCTACGCAGCCACTGCAACAGCACTCAGAACGTCTCTGCAAGAGTCCAGCTTCTATCTGTAAGCCCCACGGTGAGTTTGGGAAGCATGTGTGTGCACAGAAACTCCGGTTCCCAGCCCTATCCCCGAACCCTACTTTGACAGGGACATAGAAAAGGTCTGAGCTTAGATGAAAGACTTAAGACATCTTTGAACTTTTCTGAGCTTTCCCTACAAACTGGCTGAGAAAGAGGGTATAGGCAGTATCTTCATGTGCAGAGGTCATGGGAGGAATCAGAAAGGCAAATACTGTCCTGCCCCTGGTGACATCTGTTCTTTCCAGACATTGGCTAAATGCCCTGGAGAAGTATTATAGAGAAGAAGGCATGTCCCGGCTCCTGGATTCGTACAGGCCGGAGTGGGATGCTAGGCAGGACAAAGAGCGGACCATTCCCTTTCCCCGGGAGATATCCTTCTCAGTCCCTGCATTCTAACCTCACAAGGCAATGACCTCTCTGCAGTAACCCTGAGAAACCTAAGCTTTCTTTCTAATGGAAAGTTTCTCTCCACCTTTTGCCAGGACTTAATGTCAGTCCTCAGTTATGTTACAGGGGTTACAAGTTCTCCCTTGAGGAGACCAGTACCCAAGAGCAGGTTCTACTCAAGGTCACCCAAGCTGTGCCTTGCTCTGCAGGTGCATATCTGTCCTGCCAGTCTCCAGCAGGTGATCTGAGCCTTTCACCTTTCTCTAAGGAGCCTAGCACCTGCACATATATTGGTTGGGGTAACATTTTGGAAGACCTGTCCTTTTTCCTGTGGCTTGGCATAACTTTTCACCTGTACCTCAGTTTCCCCTCTGGCCCTATTGGGAACTTACTTTTCCTTTCCAGGGACACCTATAGGTGACGCCATCTTCTTTCTCTCTCCACAGGTATCTGGACCTGAGGCTGCTGCCTGGGTTCCCTTCCCCACAGTCAATGTCCCAGACCATGCTCACTATACCCTGGGTGCTGTGATCCTGCTGGTGGGGCTCACGGGGATGCTGGGAAATCTGACAGTCATCTACACCTTCTGCAGGTGCCTGGTTGGTGGGTTTGGGTCAAAGGTATACATAGATATGCAGAATAGAAGGGCAAAGTGTTACCCAGTTCTATCCAAGGCACCTTAGGATGGGCAGGGAAGCAAGGACCACACCTTCTATAGTATCAGGTTTAGGCATCAACTTTCAAGCTGATAAAAAGAGAAAATATGGCCTAGGGATCCTTGAATAGCACATGCATGCCCACTGGACTTCAGATATACCCTCTGAGGCAGGCAGGTACTCCAGGATCTTCAGGTCTCTGTTCATTCTACCCTGCTCTCAGCTCACCTCTGCCATCCTCTGCTCCCTGAGGAATCCTTATTCTTCCTTGAAGAGCATCCCCGGACACCCCGATCTTCCAACTCCAGCAGCCACCCTGGCTTCCCTCCCCACCTGTCCTGCTGGCTGAAGCAGGCAGGCTGGGGGGTGAACACAGACTTTGGGCTCCACCCCAGACGAGTGAAAGGGCTGAGCCAGTTATTTATTCTCCTTGAGCCCACAGCTTTTTTCTGCAAGATGGAACTGTGCCTTTCCATCGCTGCTTCCTCCTGTTTGTGCAGTGATAATCCTTTTGTGAGTGAAGGCCTTAGTACTCTCCTCTGAAAAGGGGGACCATGATGCCTTCTTTAGGGGCAAACATTACCATAGGAGGCTGGGGAGGTAGCGGCTTCATGGTCAGAGTCATAGGTCTGGGGCCCTTTGCTACCTCAAGAGTGAACAGTGAAGAGATGGGCTGAGGTGGGCAGGGCCAAGCTGGGCACAGAAGGAGGAAGAGGAGGAAGAAGAAGAAGGAGGGAGGGAGGGAGAGGAGGAGCAGGAGGCGGCCTGAGAAGACAATAAGAAGGTGTTAGAGCAAGTAGGAAGAGTATCCAGAGAGATACTGTTGGGAGACTTTGGCCAGGGAGAATTATCCAAGGAGACAGAGTGAGTCACCCAGAGGGACTGATCCAGAGGGTGAGAAGAAGAAAGGGGTGACCTGGGATGCACAGCTGTTTCTGGAGACACTGTTCCTCACTTCACTCTGAGGTACTGACTATGAGAGATCCCTCAGCCTAAATTACTGATGGTACCTGCTGGATTGAGAGACATGCCAGTGGTCAAAGGGCCCCAGCCTGTGTCTATTCATGTGTGTGGGGTTGTGTGCACATGCATGGCATGTTTGTGTGTGCATGTACATTTAGCCTATTAGCATGAGTGTATATGTGTATACATGAATAGTTGAGGGTGAGGGGGTACTGGGCAGGGTGCCCTGACTTCCTCTGACCTCACAGGAACCGAGGTCTTCGGACACCGGCAAACATGTTTGTTATCAACCTGGCAATCAGCGACTTCCTCATGTCCTTCACTCAGGCTCCAGTCTTCTTCGCCAGCAGCCTCTATAAGAAGTGGCTCTTTGGGGAGACAGGTAGACACCTGGGGTTCCTTTTTGCTATAGGGAAGAAGGGGTCTTAACAGAGGGATGTCACGGGGTGGAATGTAGCCGGATGAGGTGATTTGCTCTTGCTGGGCACAGTGGGCAGCACTCTGCATCCCATGACTGAGTCATGAAGCAGAAAGATGGTTCTGCCTTGGGATCCCTGCCAGCCTGACCAGATGTGGCAAGCAAGCAGGTGGAGATAACTTGGTCTTGTATTCTGGGAGGCAGGAAGGAGCTGAGTTTGTTCCTTCCATTGGGGATTTCCTCAGGGACTTAGGGAAGTGGGTTTCCCTACAGGTTGCGAGTTCTATGCCTTCTGTGGGGCTGTCTTTGGTATCACTTCCATGATCACCCTGACCGCCATAGCCCTGGACCGCTATCTGGTGATCACACGTCCACTGGCGACCATTGGGATGGGATCCAAAAGACGAACAGCATTTGTCTTGCTCGGTGTCTGGCTCTATGCTCTGGCGTGGAGTCTGCCACCCTTCTTTGGCTGGAGTAAGTGAGCTGGTGTTCTTGGGAGAGGAACAGAGAAGCCAAGAGAGGAGTTTCAAGGGAAGGTTGGGTTGACCAGATAGCAGACAGCCTCATGGGTCACCTAAGTCTCAAGTCAGATGGACATTCAGGGACATGGTCAGCATTGGGAGAAGCTCAGAGTGCTTTACCAGGGGCTAGAGGCTCAGTCAAGGAGTCTCTCATCAAATATGGGGGTTTCTGGATGGGAGCAAGTGAGGCATGCTTAATGCTGAGTTTAGTGAGTCAGACTGGCCAGGGGTTGGGGCTGGGAGGCCTCAGCAGACAAGGCCTCAGTCCTGAGGATCATGGCTCTGGAGCTACAGAGGGGCTAGCTCCAGTCAACTCCACTAGAACCAAATTGGCTCTTCCTCTTCACATGGCTCATTCATCTCCAGCTTTCTCAGTTCTGGGCAGGGTAGGCCTGTGGCCGAGGCCAGGTTGTGCTTAGGGACCCCACGATTCACATTTAAAGCCCCTACTGTACAAAGTACCTAAGCAGCAGTTCACTGAAGGCTGATCCCCTGCTCCTGGTTCCCAGGTGCCTATGTGCCTGAGGGGCTGCTGACATCCTGCTCCTGGGACTACATGACCTTCACGCCCCGGGTGCGTGCCTATACCATGCTGCTCTTCTGCTTTGTATTCTTCCTCCCCCTGCTCATCATCATCTGCTGCTACATCTTCATCTTCAGGGCCATCCGAGAAACAGGCCGGTGAGTGTACTGTGTAGAGCTGAACCAAAGAAGGTAGGATCTGCCCATCAGAACATCCTCTGATGCAGGTAGGTTAGGACCAGTGAACTCGTGGTTATGGAGTGAGGGCCCCTAGGAAAGTTCCCAAAGACAAGGTCCTCTGAGGAGACTTGCAGACTGCACTCCTAGCAATCCACAGGAGGGTAGCTGAGGCTCAATGAAAGAACTTTCTGGAAGTTGGAGCTTTCTGTGTGGGAAAGAATGGCTCCTCCTATGTGTCCCCAGTAGCTGTGACCTTGATACTTGCTACAGCTCAGATGCAACCTTCCTAGGGCCTGTGAGGGCTGTGGCGGGTCCCCTCAGCGGCGGCGGCAGTGGCATCGGCTGCAGAGCGAGTGGAAGATGGCCAAGGTCGCACTGATTGTCATCCTCCTCTTCGTGCTTTCTTGGGCTCCCTACTCCACTGTGGCCCTGGTGGCCTTTTCTGGGTGAGCAGGAGCCATAGTACTGGGATAGGGGATTAAGGCACAGATCCAGGTAGTCACATCTCTACCTACAGCTTGACCCAAACCAGCCAACCTGACACCCTAGGTTCAGCTTGAGAGCCTTACTCTTCCTCATGTGACACGCTTCACCCTACGAGGCTTACTCAGTTCCTGGTAGCTTCAGGGATATACTAGGGGAGCCCTGGCTACACACAAGTAGTCTGGGACCTGGGACCCTTCCATCTCCTTGGGAACATACAGATATTTCTAAGGTTCTTCTATATCTCTTAGCTTGAGCCATAGGCACACAGTTAAGGATGCTGCTATGTAAGAATGAATCTCTAAGAGGTTCTCCCTACTACTATCTGTGGCTTGAGTCTGGTAATCATGGCACTTTCAGCACCATGGGCATGAGTTAAATTTCCAAAGCAATTTTGTGAGAATGAGATTTTGGTAGCTTGAGCTATTTGGGTACCCATCTTCTTGAGTAGTAATAATGCAGTCTCCTCTAGGGGCCTACCAGAAGTTTCTCTAGGACACCCAGGGGGATTATGTATGTACAAGATGGAATAAAGGTGTAGTAGCATTGCATGTAGGATCTAAAGACCAGGGACAACTGAGTGACATGGGGAGGTACTGCCAGCTGCATAGGTCCTAAGGGACAGTGGGACCTAGCCACTTCCACCCTTGTGGGTGTGATCTATCTTCCTCCCAGAACACCACCCCCAACCATCTTTATTTCCCTTTTACCCACCGTCAACCAGAATCTTCACTCATGCTGCCACTTGCTCACCGTGGGGTTGGCTTGGCTGTGTTGGTTTACACTGGGCTGACTTTGGTTTAGTTTGGACCAAAGTGACCCAGTGGCCGTAGAGACAACTGGGGGTATGAATAGGGGACCCCACACCTTCTCTGTCCTAGGTACTCGCACATCCTGACGCCTTACATGAGTTCAGTGCCAGCTGTCATCGCCAAGGCTTCCGCCATCTACAACCCTATCATTTATGCCATCACTCACCCCAAGTACAGGTGCGGCCTCCTCCAGGCCTCCAAGCCCACCTAGGGGCATGGAGGACCTGAGCCTACAGATGAAGGCAGAGGTTATCTATCTCTCTGATTTCTTCTATGTATATTAGTTGGGGGCCATGAATACCTTGATGCAGCTAATAACACTGGGAACGGTCTACAGCTGGCATGCTCCCTCTTCTTTTTCATATCCTCCAAGGTATCAATGGCTACCTGCGTGGAAGCCAATCCTAACTACAGAGCTGTCATAAGGCAGCCAGGGCTGATCATTAGCAGTACTTCCTATGCAAAAGCAAGCTCCCAGACTGTGATAGCCTGCAAAGATCCCTGCAGGGCATGCTTGCTTCCACCAAGGGCCCTGGCAGCATCCTGAGGTAACGTTGTCAGGTTCGTGCTCCATTAAGAGGTGTGACATCAAGGCACTGCTGTGGACTCACAGTCCTCTTCAACTTAGTGATGTCCAACGCTTGCTAATCTCCTGAAGCAGACCCCAGTCAGCTCAGCCTATGGCGTTTGGGTGTCTCCCTGGCACCTATTCCCAGAGATGTGGCCTAGGGCAACCATGTTGGGACTTGGAGCGATGTCTAGTTGGTTGAATCCACTACCCTAATGCTCTCCCTTTGTGTTAACCCCCTGGGTGTTCTGTTAATCCCATCAGCCCTGGGAACCCATTATTCTCTTTCACCTAGCTGTCTGTCTGTCCATGTACCAACTCTTGCCTGTATCCATGTGTCCTTTCCCTTGATGCCCCGTTACTCTAACCAGCTTGTGACTCCCGCAGGGCAGCCATTGCCCAGCACCTGCCTTGCCTTGGGGTACTTCTTGGAGCGTCAGGCCAGCACAGCCTCCCTTCCCTCAGTTATCGCTCTACCCATTGCTCTACACTCAGTAGCCAGTCTTCTGACCTCAGCTGGATCTCTGGGCGGAAGCGTCAAGAGTCCCTGGGTTCTGAGAGTGAGGTGGTAAGGATGCTGGGCCCTCATTGGCTGGTATCTCACTTTTCCTTTCACAACTAACCCCAGGGACCTGGACCTGGTTGGCAGGGCCACATATTAGACTGGGGAACGCTTCACCTCTTCTAACCTCCAGTGGGTTGTCACCCTCTGCGATAACCAGACAGAGAGGTGGTGGGTGGTATGAAGACACCCAGCGGTAGTCCATTTTAAACATGGATCTTAAATGTCACCACTTTCTGCAGGGCAAGAGCTGACTTCCTACTACAAGTGCCCTTGTTACTTAGCAGGAAGCCACCACCTCCAGGAGGTTGAAGGGCTACAAGCTGCAGGAAAGGGGGAAGCACTAGCTTGGCATCAGACACAGCTTCAAGCCTTGACCCACCACACCCTCCCTCATTGTGCGATCTGAGAGCCAGCTTGGCTGCACTGCCCAGCTGTCAGCCACTGCTCTGCCCTGAGCTCTAGAGCTTCCTGGGGTCTCTAAAGCACTCGTAGAAAATGGAGAGTCTGTCTTATTTGCTAACAGAGGACTTGGCTCTCACGAAGGCCACCTATCTACATGCCCACATGCTTAAGCAGGCAAACACCGCCAGCACCAGGAGTATTTCCCTGGACTTTGGTGACCACAACTTTGCAAATGATGTCATGGGTCCCCCTCAGTGAATACCAGTGTGGAGGCTGGAGTGGGAGGAGGCATAGGATGCTGTAGGTAAGCTGTTCTTCTCACTTCAGAGATGCTCTTTCACCTCCCCAGGGATGGACGGACACAGAAGTAACATCTGTATGGGGAGGTGCCCAGCAAGCTGGAGGACAATTCTCCTGCAGTCTAGACCTGGAAGATGGGGAAGTCAAGGCTCCTTCCAGCCCCCAGGTACAGAAACCCGAGACTGTCCCAATGTGCCTGGACCTAGTACCTGCCCATATACGAAAGTGTAGGGAGGCAGGCCAAGTAGCCTAAGAAATGGACAGAAAGGTAGGCTTGCAATATGAACAGGCCTCTCAGAACCACTCCTTCCCATACATTCCAGCGTTGCCTTGCTTGCCTGGTGGGCTCTGTGACTACCAGACATTCCTAGCAGGACCTATAATCCTGTGTGGTCTATGACTTGGGGAGTGTCTGCATGTGACTGTGTGACTCTGTATGCTGCTTGCATGTTGTGGTCATGATAGGTGTAGAGTTATAATCGTATGCACTCATGAAGATGTGTGGTTTGCGTCAGAGAACAACTCATGCATGGTCCATGTTCCTGGCATATGTTGTCACTGTGATGCCTCTGTGTTGTATGGGCAATGGAGTGTAGATGGCGTATACCTTCCCTTGTGATTCTGATGCTTCAGATACCTGGGGGAGGAGACTGCAAACTGTGTAAGTACTCACTGCCAGTGCCCTGAGCTCAAGATGTCATCCAGAATACTTGTAGCTATAAAAAGAAGGCCAGCTGTCGGCCCCAGTGCCTATGGAATGGAATGTCGATGGTGTTAGAGATGGCCGTATTTTGGAACACTGGAAATGCCATGAGCACGGGCGCCCTGGTAGTCCCTCCCCTTCAGCCAGCAGCACCCCTGCCCCCCTACTACCCTTATCAGTCACCCCTTATCAGGCTAAGGGGCTTCCTTAGCCACTCTGGGATCATGAGTGTGTCCCGCCTCTATCCTTACCCTACTTCGCTATGAGTAGCCTGGGCTGCTTCTGCTTCTGTAGTTGGGAGCTCCTGTCCCCATGTTGTGTCCCAGGCACTATGCATGACCACAGAGGTCAGTGCAGAAGCCTGATAGTGGCCTGTGAGCAGGAAATGGTTGAAGACATAATACCTAGCCTGGATGGAGGCAGGACCACAGGGAGGAGCCTTTAGTATGGAGGGCCAACCATCAGCAGTTGCCAAACGTAGGTGATAAGAACTGCACACAGGTTATAAGTTACAAGCAGAGGAAACTCCCTGGAGCTCCCTGTGGGAAGGAGTTGAGCTGTCTGTGTGAACATCCTGGGTGAGCCCAGTGGGGCTCAGAAGAAACTAGGTGTCCTGGAAGAGGGTAAGAGTGTGTGTGTGTGTGTGAGAGAGAGAGAGAGAGAGAGAGAGAGAGTGTGTGTGTGTGTGTGTGTGTGTGAGAGAGAGAGAGAGAGAGAGAGAGAGAGAGAGAGAGAGAGAGAGAGAGAGAGAGAGAGACTTGGGGAGTATCCAAAGAGACCCTGGGGATACAGTCAGGGATGTAGGAAGAAAGAGGGACAGGGGGGCTGGAGAGATGGCTCAGTGGTTAAGAGCACCGTCTGCTCTTCCAGAGGACCCAGGTTCAATTCCCAGCACCCACATGGCAGCTAACAACTGTCTGTAGTTCCAGTTCCAGGCAAACACCAAGGCAAATAAATAAATAAATAAATAAAAGTGTTAAAAAAAAAAAGAAAGAGGGACAGGTGGTAAGAGCAGTGATCTGGGTAGGGGTCTCCAGACCCTGGAGCCAGAAGGGGGCTTAATCATGTATGCCAGGCCCTTCTGATGTCCCCCGGGGAGGTGGGTACAGCAAGCCTGTGAGGTGTACTTTGGTGCTACAGGGTGGGAAGAGGGCGAGCAAGTTAGAATAGCAGAGATAAAGGAATGCCAGGCCTTATGCTCATACGGGATTGCGAAGAAATATGCACTGGGGTGGAAGCCTCAGAGTCTGAACCTCAGGAGTCCAAGAGCCTGAGGATCCCAGGGGTCATCTGAAAGCAGCCTAAGATTTCCCTGGCTTTTCCTTGGGGGGAGGTCCTTGAGAACTTCCAACTTCGAGCACAGCTTGTCCTTCTACACAGTTGCCTTCCCCTGTCAATGTCCTCAGAAGTGAAGAGGTTCTAGAAGGCTGCTCCCGTGAGACAGTCCTAGAGATGAACACATGTGTCTTGTTTATTTCCAGACCAAGGCACAGCTCCACAGCCTGGACCTCGGCCTCAGGATGTAGGATGCCCACTGGGCCTCCCTTTCTCACTCTATTTGCCCATCTCCATCACCTCCCTATCACATGCACAGACCCAGGATTACGTCACAAGCCTGGAAGCTTTGCCACGGTCACCTGCTCCTGCGCTACCTTGGACTTGCAGCTGCAGCCTCTTGCCACACCATAAAGCTCTTCCTGCCTTAAAGCAAGGTCTGCAGCACGGATCCAGGCTCTTGCCGTCTCTCCTCAGTCACAGTCAGTCACTGCTGAGATAGTCCCGGCAGCGATGACAAGAACAATGGCACTGAGGAACACATCGTTTATTTATGAGCCAAGCATCTTGGCTAGCCTTTGTCACCAGGCTGGACATCTCACTGGTTTGGAAAGCTCAGCCTGTCGTCCTTTGCTGTTCATGGCCAAAAGTTGAACACAGACTTTGTGTACCAGAAATACTTCACCTCTATCTAGCCCTCCTATAGCATGCACATTGTGGCCCATCCTCACATGTACTTGGGCACTGGCTGGCACATAGGTACCTATCTGTATGTACACCAAGCACATGTATGCACACCCTGCCCTTCTGATTCATTCATGTCAGTGATCTAAGTTCCTTCCAGATATGGATCTGACAGGACACAGGAAAATAAAAAGCAAGGTCTCTTGTGATAAACATGTTTACCGGTGCTTCCATGGAGAGGAGATCTGAGCCTCGTCTCCATGCTTCTAGCAACTTCTTCCTCCCATTCCTAGGAGCTCTCACTCTTGAAAACCCATTTCAAACTGTAGACGAGCAGATAGAGGAGAGGACAAAGGCCAGTTTGGCCCCACCCTCCCTCCCCAGGGAGGTGTGGAGCTCTGCCCAGTCCATGGGTACCAGCTGCTCTCCAGCCTGCTTCGGGTCTCCCAAGGGAGGCAGAGGGAGGCTGGCCTCCCCTCTAAGAACATCTTCCTTCCCACCACCCCTCCCTTACCCAGAAGCAGGTCATCAGACAGTGCCAGAGTCCAGAGAAACAGCCGTCAGTTCCGAGTACAGTCTTGCTGGGGTTCCAGGTTCAGGGTCAACCCCTTCTTTCTGGTTATGCTATGTGGATCTGTGGATCTTCCTCAGCTGGGAAGGATAGAGAGGCCTGGGGGACAAGGATAAAGCTAGGGACAGATGGGATGGTGCAGAGGATGGGGTGGGGTGGGGTGGGATGGGAGGGAAGCTGCCTGCTGACTTCCTAGCCTATGTAGGTGGAGCTGCCTATGGTACAAAGAGGGGATGGGGAAGCACAGGGAAAGAGTGCAAGCCCACTCTGCCTTCTTCCACTTGCTGTTTTTGCGACCTTGAGCAAATTATCAAGTGACCCTGTAACATCAGCACTCTTATGCTCCCTATGAATGTCAGGCTCAGGGTGTAAGGCTGGAGTTGTGGCAGCTAGGAAATTACTCACATCCAGGTTTGCATTGAGTCCTCCAGGTCAGTGTCTTTGAGAGGGCCAGAAAGAAACCAACCTATAATTCATCTACCCTGAGCCTCAGTTTTCCAAGCCGGGAGCCAGAATGAACCTCCATCTATCTCCAGACCATGCAGGATCTAAAGTCTTTCTTGGGGGAAGCTGGGCTTCTAGGTGCATCTAAATACAAATGTGAGGCTGGTTGAAGCCCTGAGGGGCCAGGGCCCCCACCCAGAGCACGCAGTCTCTGCAGTATAGGCCGAGCATGCCACACATGCTTCCCCTCCCTTCTTTCCTCTGTTGGCTCTCTGTCCTAGCAGCTGAACAAATGGCACTGCCCCCCCCACCCCTGTTGTTCCTGCGCAAAGGGCACAGAGCCTGGGGTGAGATGCTGGCAGCTGTAGTGTTCCATGTTCCTGTCAAGTTTTCCAGGGCACAAATGAGCCAGGAGAGCCAGAAGTAACTGCCTGGACCCCAGAGGGTCTAGAATGCTGGGACAACTTCATACCTGGCCATAGACCTGTTTTCGATGGGTCAAGCAACACCCATACTCCGTGCCAACGCTTTGGAAGATGTCTATAGCCACTAGGAGCCCATTGAAATGAGCTCAGGCTCCAGGGGGACTGGAGTCCCTTCCCTGTGTGGCCTCGGAGAATATGTGTAACCTCTCTGAGCTTAGCTGCTTACCATCCAAGGTGGCAGCCTCCTAGGACCCCAAGGAAACGGCTGTGACGGGCCCTTTTCTGTCATGAGTACTGCCATTACATGGTCATTTTTATGTCTGGCCCCATAAAAGTGATCCGGGAGCCAATTAGCACTCTTTTGAACTAAAGGTTTTTCCCAGATTCGTGGAAGCTAAGTTAAGTTCAAGGCCCCACAGGGCCCCACAATGGATAAGGTGCCAACTCATAGTCCTTACCAGAAACAACAAAGCATCAAAATCCTTATGTAGAGGAGGGTCCAGAGTGGACCCACTAACTGGAACAAGTGTGTGTGGTCTCTGCAGAGGACACAAAGGGGGCCAGTCCTCCCTGCTTGTCCCTTGGGGATGGGTGTTCTGGGTGCCTGACACCCCTCCCCAGGGACTATATTAACTGTGTGAGTCATGGTGGACTGGCTGGGAGGCCATGGGCAGGCGGGCCCAGTGTAGGGTTACAGTCCATTTATGGGCGCAGCAAAGGCAGATATCAGTGTCGATGGCATTCGCTCCCAGCTATTCTTAGGAGTCTCCCAGGAGCTGTGCACAGCCTGGCCAGGCAGCAGGGACACAGCAGGCAAGGCCAAAGGGTTTGGATTCTGAGGCCAGAAACAGAGATTGGAGCAGAGATATGGGCTGGAAAGACGGGGTGCATGAGTGTCTTCTTACCTGACCCTTTGTACTATTTGTCTGCAGAGGAAGTTGCTGCTGTCAGCACCAGTATGTCTTACAGTGTGACTCTGACCGGGCCTGGGCCCTGGGGTTTCCGTCTGCAGGGAGGCAAGGACTTCAATATGCCCCTCACTATCTCTCGGGTAAGTGCACATTCCCAAGGACCAGGACATTCATGGAAGAGGGCATGCTGGTGTCCATCTGTGTGTCAGTCAGTCAGTCTGTCTTCCCCAGGGCTCTTGGAAAGCAGAACCTGCCCTGTTCCTGGTCTGGAGCCTAGGACTGGACTGGTCTGATCTTGGCCACAGCTGAATTTGCTCACCCCACCTTATTCCCTGGACTTTGCTCATCTAAGCAAGACGTCCCGGGCAAATAGCTGGTATTTTGAGCAGAGGAAGAAATGCTGAGTTTGCAGGATGGGTAGGCTTGTGGGCAGAGAGTGTTGAGACCTTTGTAAGCCCTTCCATAGCAGGGTAAGCTTGGGGTATTCCCAAGCTTGGGGTCCCTCCCTAAAAGCAGGAAGCTGTTTAAGAAAGAGCATTTCTAGCATAAGGAAGGCAGGTAACAGGCAGAGAGACAGACAGACTGGTGTCCTTGCTGCTAAACTGTCCAGGCTAGACTACTGGTTTCCAGTGTCCCCAGACCCAAGACACCAACCCCTCTTCTCCCTGCCATAGTGGGCCTGGCAGGACCCTCACACCACCTGGCTAAGTGTGCCTTCCTCGCTTGAGCCCTGGGATCCCTGTCTTACACCTCTGTTCTTGCTAGGCTGGGCAATGGCCCCGGGTCCTGTCGTATATGGTAAGAAACAGCACTGCCCAATGGAAATGGCACCGGACATTAGATGTTAGAGGACAGTTCCCATTGGGGGGAAGAAACTGATGCCCAGAGATTAAAAAGTAGGCAGGCTTGAAAGGAAGAGAGGAGGGTCTCTAACTACTGCTATAGCCCAAGCTGCTGGGCCTTAGCCTGTTGCTATCCACTCAGTGTTTGTTACATAAGGCCCTGTGCATAGTAGGTGTAAGGGTGCTGAGAAGTACAGAGAGAGCAAGTATAACCTGCTTAGTGGCTGAGCCCCTGGCAGGATTGATCTGGGCTGAGGGGGCAGGGTTAGACTCCAGGGTGTCTCTGTGAAGACGGAGGGTGGCTTCAGGTATAATTGAATTTCTGTTTCTTCCTCTGGGTAGCAGAGACTTGCCTTGGACCTGGGGCTAGCATCCAGTAGTAATGGGGAAGCCATGACAGAGGGGCAAGCCATCTTGTCTTTAGATCACTTTTAAGCTAGGCACTGAGAGTGGCCTTTGGGGAAGAACATTTTTCTTCACCTCTCAACTGCAGATCTAAAGTCTCTGCCCTCAAGACCTACTGCCCTGAAAACCACAGGGCCCCTATCAAGGGGACACCCTAAACCACATACATTCTGCTTGATGATGTGGTGACATGTGGTATGTGAGTCCAGCGGCTACTCCCATCCCAGGCTTTGTACAATCCTCACTCCCTTGGCTATAAACTTCCTCCCTGTATAAGATAGGGCTTCTTGTATCATCCTTGTGTGCTCTGGTCTCCTATGCCTAGGATTGAGCCCACCATTCCCAAAGGTTTATTGCTGGTGCACCCTGCTCTGTATAATGGGAACAAATTTATCTCCAGGATCAGTGGCACCCAGAAAAGCCAATGACCTCACCCAGGACCTATGCACCACCTGGCCCTGACTGGCCAGGGTTTAAATGACAGCACAGAGGCTTTAAGCTAGACAGCAGAAAGAATGCCCTCATTGGAAGAGGGGGTAGTTTGGGTGTGCTGGAAACTAAAGCTGGAGAGACATTTAAAAATAGAAGCTAAGACACTGGGAGCCTAGCTCATTTCTGATGCACACCCACACCCCGAATCACCTGGAGCAGGGTGGCCTGAGCAATGGTGTTCAGGTTTTGCAGTCCCCTGAAAAATACAAGTGGTAGGCCATGGATACAGTGTGTTTTGGCATCCCAGGCTGATGGCAAGATGGGCACTGTGAACACTAGACCTGTGGCATTTGCTGCCGAGGTTTACAAGTACTTTCTGTACCAGAAACAGTCTACTCACAGAGATACAGAGCCAGGACTCTATCCTGAGCACTCCCCTGCTCTGGGTACAGTCACTGCAATTGTGAGGGGTGAGCAGTCAATGGATTCTGGGGTTGGTAAACTTGGAGCCCAGCAAACTAAGGCCTACATGGGATAGAGATGTCCATGGGTAGCACTCATGCCTGGTCCTTTGCCTGTTGATCTAGGCACTGATAGAAGCTGGCCTCTCTCAAAAGCAGGCATGTGTTCCTTCCAGCAAAAACAGTTGCCACCTGCATTCTGTGTGATAGTTTGGGTATCACCTTGGCCCACGGACTCCATACAGGTGCTATGGCATCAACCCAAGCAGGAGACCCCCCAAGACCCTCATTTGATGAGCTTAAGCCTGAGAATCTGCAAATACGGGGTTCAGGAGGAACACTTTAGGGTGGAGGGCAAATGCTTTTATGCTAGGCAGGTGTAGAGACCTGCAACCTGAGCTGTCCTTTCCCCGACCCTAGCCAATTCTCCAGGAAGCAGAGTTGAGGGAGCAGATCAACAGGCCCAGACTTCACCAGGGCCCCTGCCTCTGGCCAGATGCTGGAGCTAGGTGTGAATCCTTGACCCTTCATGGCTGTGACATCCTCCACCTTAAGAAAGAAGCAAGTGTCTTTGTTTAATTATAGCACGGTCTCAATTGTCCCACCTATAAAATGGGACTTGTGAGAGTGTATAAGTGTGGAAATAAGGCTGGCTATGAGGCTAGTGTGCAAAGGGGCTGTGGGCTGGGTCAGGCCTGCCTCCTCTGCTCCTGGGACCTCCGTCCTACCTGGAAGGCTTGGCTGGGCCATAGTCCAGAGGTCTTCTGCCTCTCCTCTGGTTTCAGTTTCAGTGTTACTGAACTTTTATAGCTAAGGTGGGACACTGAGAGCAGAGGACCCTTGGGAAGAGAACAGAGGACACTCTGACCCTATTCTGGGGGTAGCTGTGCTGGCAATTCCTGGAATTTCCAGGCCCCTGGAGCACAGTGTCTTGAGCTGTTCTCGGCAATGCCTATCAGTGCTGACAGGCCGTGCTGTTTATAGCCCTGCTGAAGGTCAGGCACCCATCTATCTAGCTACCCAGTAGGGAAGATAAGGGACAGTCATAGTTGGAGACTGCATTCTTAGAGGTGCATCTCTCCAGGACCTCCTGTGACTTAGACTCGCCTCTGACCCCTTGAAGGCCCTGAAGGAAGCAGACCAGAGGCCAGCTAGGTTCTATGAGGGGGCCCGTGAAGGTCCTGAACAGAACACAAGCCAAGGGCAACTCTACAGACGGACAGAAATGGGGGGCAGATGCTATGGGAGACAGGAGACTGTGAGGACAGCAGATAGGCACAGAGGGCAGTAGGAAGTCCCCAGTTGTGAAGACCCTCTAGTCTGTACCTCTGGGCTTCCCTTACCCAAGCCTGGCTTCTCCACTCTACTGGAAGCAGAGAGAAACAGTGCCAGAATCGGGAGAAACAGAGAAGACCTGCAAAACACACACACACACACACACACACACACACACACACACACACACACACACGCACGCCGTATGCACGCACGCACGCACGCACACAACAAACACACACACGCGCACGCGCACACGCGCGCACACACACACACACACACACACGCACGCACGCACGCACGCACGCACGCACACGCACGCACACGCACGCACACGCACGCACGCACAGAATTTGTGTGGACAGTAAGGTGCCCAAGCTTGGGGGACTCTGAGAGCATAAGAAGGAGAGGTGACATGAGAGCCATTTGGACAAGCAAAGCAGAGCAAAGCAGAGCCTGTCTGTCTTATTTATACACCAGAGTTGCAATAGAGGTTGAGACCACTGGGAGACAGAAGTTTCCAGAAAAAGGGCAAGGGTTCAGGCAAGGCTCCATGGGAGATCAAATGGGAAAAGAGGCAGCCTAGCCCATGGTAATTTAATCCCACAGACTTCAGGCTTTGAAGAAGGGGCTGGGACGTTTCCACGCCTAGGCCTTTTTCTTGCCCTTAGCCAGCTCCACCACGCCTGGCAAGTCACACAGAAAAGAAAGGCGGGTCTATGTGCTTCTGAGGATGGGAAGGGATGCTAGAAACGTCTGTAGAGCCCAGGTGCCTCAGGGAGGCTGGCCTCCTGCTTCTAGGGTGCTAGCAGGTCAGGAGGCCATGGCATGGGGACTTTGAAGCACTGCATGGCACCTTGTTCTCCTGAGACCCTGGATGGAATCCCTGCTATTCCACCACGCCCTTCTAGAAATAGTGGGCTTGCTCAGGACTAGTCACTGGGGGTCAACCCTTGCCTTCCACGCTCTGTCAATTGTCTTATTTCTCATGGAACCCTGGGCACAGCCATATTGATCACCTGCTGGCCCCCAGTGCTATCCTTGACTTTTCTGGAGCTTCTAAGGAGAAGGAGGTCAGGGCCAGAACTTAAGCTCTCTTGAATTGGTGATTCCACCAGAACTTCTCAGTTCTTCAGTAGCCTTATGCCACAACCCTATTTGATAGCGTAATCCTCACAACATGCCAGAGAGGAAGGCCTTGCCCTGCCTTCTGGACACTCACTGGAGTGTGGTGAGTTTCAAGCGAAGCAGGCTTCCTCCTAGGCACAACGTTAGCTAACCTGTGCTGCCTCTGGAGAGTGAACTGTGCCTTGCAAATCAGATGTGTCCTCTTGAATAGCATGGCATTCATTCCTCTATTGTCCTCGCCTGGCTTACACATTTGAGGTCTAGAAGAGGAATGTTCTGGGCACATGGTAGGCAGTGTTGAAGAAGACACCTGGGACTCCAAAGGCTGGTGAACGGCAGCTGGAAAGGGTGTGGGCCAGGGGAGGGGAGGCTCTTTAATCTTGCTGTCACCCACAGGGTGTAGGTATAGACGATGCTTCTGGGACCAATGACGTGAGGTTCCTCAGGGTCATGGCCCAGCAAGCATGAGCCAAGCGACTAATCTTGGCCATTTGTCCTTGGTACCCCACCATGAGGCTCCTCTAAGTCCAATCCAGGTTGACAATGAAAAGTGACTATTGCTTGAAACAATTGAAAAAATAGGTAAAAATAAAAGAGTCATCCAGAGAGAATTGTAAATGCTCAAAAAGATATAGAAAGACTTTTCTTTTTTTTAAAAAAAAGAAGAAAATATCGCCAAGAACCTGTGTGCTTTGAGTCTTTTCTGAGGCAAAGGCAACAAAAGAAGGGTATAAAGTTAGAGAAGAGACTCGTGAATTAGACTTTCTTCATGAGCCCTGGATCTGGGCAATGGTCCAGCATACCAGGCCCCTCCCTGGCCAGCTGAGGCTGGTCTTGTGGTGGAGGGAGGATCTGATGGTCCTTGGCTGCCCTTTGCATCCCCTGCCTCCACCTGGCCCTCTTTCTATAAGGACACTTGAGCAGAAAAGGAGAATGTCTCCCTATATGTGAATACCCCACCCCCACCTGAGGGACACTGGCCCTGCTTAGGGTAGCCAAAGGCCAGGCCAGCTGAGCCCTGATGGACAGACACAGATGCAGGGAGAATGACACCAGGGACAGGGGATCCAGTTTGGTGGCTCCCTCTGGAATGTTTGGCTACTAACCAGGCCCCTGGAGCAAGGATTACCCCAGCCCACACCCGAGGCTACAGACAGGGCCATGCACAGAGAAGGATAAGTACAAGCTGGCTGTGCTCTAGGGGGAAAAATGTCATAAGCAGCTCTAAAGACATGGCATTCCTAATGGCCTGCAGCTGGCACGAGCTGATCGGGCCCAGCCTCCCTTGGATGTCATTCTGGTGCCCTTGCTTACACGGTCATCATGATCTGGACACTCCCATCCTGCCTGGCACTGTCCCTTCTGCTTTAAGCCCCACCCTTCTGGGTGACACTGGTAGCTGCTTCCCTTTACCATATTCCAAACTATTTGCTTCAAGGAACAATTTCTTCTCCACATTGGGGAGGTATCCTTCTGTAGGGAGGTCCTGCTATGGAGAACATTTTAAGGGATGGTATACTGCAGGGCAGCTTTGCTATGAGATATCTTTCCCTGGGAATGTCCTGACACAGGGTAGGCAGCCCTGGGCCATGGGAAGCCCACTAGAACAGCATGTCACTGGAAACTTTACCTTGGGTGTTTTTATCTGTCTTTGGAGTACTTCTAAAGATGGCTTAACGGATAGAGAGTAGTAGAAGTGATGTGTGGTAAAGTGGATCAGTGGGATAGTACAGTTGGACAGTGATGATGAGAACTGGGTGTTTATATTTTTTTTCAGCTTAAAGATTACTATAGTGAGCTGTTAGAGATAGCACAGCCCTGCGTAGAAAGACAGGAAGACAGGTGTACTTTCTGCATAACAGCAGAGGTCTCTTGTCTAGGAAAGCATCTTGTTTTCTTCCTTTTCACTGGTGTGTGTGTGTGTGTGTGTGTGTGTGTGTGTGTGTGAAGACAGCTTTGGGTATTTTACCTCAGAAGTCATTCACCTTGTTTTTGAGACAGGGTCTCTCCTTGACCTGGGGTTCATCTATCCAGATAGATTGGCTAGCCAGCAAGCCTAGGAATCCATCAGTCTCTGCCTTCCCAGCACTGAGATTACAAGCTTATACCTTCACCTTTTTTTTTTTTTTTTTTTTTTTTTTTTTGAAGTTGTATGCCAGGGCTCACCCTTGGGTCTTCATGCTTGCACAGCAAACACTTAATGACTGAGTCATCTCCCCAGCCTCTCTTAGTATTTTTCACCTCTGTATTCAAGACAGTAGCCCACTTCTCTTAGCATGCGCTCCCTGTGGTGATGGGCGAACATATAACAATGATCCTGGGGATAACGATGGCTCTGGATGCCCCTCTGGCATCTGGAGACTGGGCTTTGCAGATCAGATGTGCTTCCTTGGCCATTGAGGCTTTCATTTCTCTATTGTTTTTGCCTGGAAACTTGAGGTCCAGAAGAGAAATGTTCTGGGCACAAGTGAACAGTGTTTGAGAAGACAGCTAGAGTGTGGTGTGGTGGAGCACACCTTTCATTTCAGCACTCGGGAGGCAGGAGCAGGGGGATCTCTATGAGTTCCAGGCTGGTCTGGTCAGAACAGTCAAGGCTACACAGAGAAACTTTGTCTAAAGGAGAACAAAAAAAAAAAAAAAAGAAGATACTTTTGATCTTGTTGTCACCCACAAAGTACCCCTTCTGTACAAAAAGTACACGTTTTGGGACTAGTGATAGGATTACAACAAAATCCTTTATTTTCTGAGCACAGTGACTGCAAGACATGTTGATATGTGTGTAATTCCCTTTAAAGAGCTTGGCAGGAGGCTTCCATCCATGCCCAGAGCTTGACCAGAGGCCCACACAGGCTTGGCACATGGAACATGGGACTGCCCCTAGCTCATCTGTGATAGCCTTCTAGGATGGTCCCCAGACCAGACCTTAACCAAAAGCCAGCTTCTGACAGCATTAATGGCTAGTATTATTCCTGCATTATAACCAGGAAGGTGGGTAGGATGTGTCCAGAGATGTCAAGAGAACAAGTTGGTATGTAAGGGATAGCCTCCAGCCATTGGGCAGTGGGAGGGGGCGCTCAGAGTCTCCTCTTTCCTGTGACATCATTGATGATAGAGCCTGTGTCATATTCCATGTGGTATCATAGAGGACCTTGCTATGATCATAGAGTCAACTCCTAAAATACCTTTGTGCATAACAAGTACCATGCTCTAACGGATTGTCTCACCCTGCATGTCTCCTCAATCAATAACCATTTATACTGGGGGGGAAAAATGAACACTTCCATGTGATATTACCAGGGAGTGAGACATTCTGTTGAAAGTCACAGAAACTGAAGCTATTCTCCTTTGGTAACATGCCATGGGCAATCTTTCAGAGTAGGGCTGTTGTCACGATGGGCATTTCATTAAAACCACTTAAAATTGTGTCACTAAACCTGGAAATTTGCATCTCAGGTGATATCACTTTGGGTAGGGTCTCCACCAGCACTCAAAGTACTATTACTAAAAGGCTGCCCTGCAAAATTTGATATTGTGTATGATGTCATTGCCAAGTTCAGGGTGAGTCACATGGCTTCTATTGTAATAGTGGTTATAGTCTTTCTAACATCCTGTGAAGTGTTTTCAGAGCAGAGTCTCAATAGCATTCTTTGTGGCCAAAGATGGAGCCTCCAGACAGTATTTTTGGATGTCTGTGGGTCACAGGAATTAGGAACCAACTTCATAATTATACTTTTCCTTCCATAGGAACGCAGGTAGCCTACCTTGTGCTCACCCAGGCAAGGCTGATGGCTCTGGTAGTTTTCTGTGTACCTGTCTCTGGTAGTGTGGAGTACCTGGTGCCTCAATTATTTTGTGAGGGGACATTATGCTGTCCTTTGGTCTGGCAATGACTGAAATGAGGGGACAGGGAGGTGCTAAGTCATACCCTCATTTCTGAGACTGGAAAGTACTCTATGGCTTTGTAGGGTGCAGGAGTAATATGTTAATTGGTACAGTATATAGTCCCCAATATCAATGGCCTAAGACAGTGAGAATTTATTCCTCATTTAAAAAGTGTGACATAAGGTCGCTGCTCCAGGTAGTGACTCTGGGATCCAGGCCCCTTCCACTTGGCAACTTGACTGTTCTTCTCTGGAACATGTGCGTTTAGACAGATAACAAGCGCTGTGAAGGATTCTAGTGATGATTGCTGGGAAAAGACCTGGATGCTACTTCTCCCAGCATCCCACTGGTCAAATTGGTCCCTTGATGACTATCAAAAGTCCTAGAAGCCAGGCAGTGGTGGCACACACCTTTAATCCCAGCACTCAGGAGGCCGAGGTTGGTGGACTTCTGTGAGTTCGAGGTCTGTAGAGTGAGTTCAGGACAGTCAGGACTGTTACACAGAGATCTCCTATCTCAAAAAACTAAAAAGAAAAGAAAAAAAATGTCTTAGGAAGTGGTACTCATGTGAGGAAGGAGAAACTGGCTTGGGGAGTGGTCAGTGCTGGCCATTGGGAATCTGCTGGGTACTATAGGTGATGCTCCCCTGACTCACCCCTTCTTCACTTAACCAGATCACTCCAGGCAGCAAGGCAGCCCAGTCCCAGCTCAGCCAAGGAGACCTTGTAGTGGCCATTGATGGCGTCAACACGGACACCATGACCCACTTGGAGGCCCAGAACAAGATCAAGTCTGCCAGCTACAACCTGAGCCTCACCTTGCAGAAGTAGGTGGAAGCCCTCCAGGGAAGGGGACACCGGTTTGGTGCAAGTGTGTGATGCGGGGAGAGATTGCAGCACTTAGCATCTGCGTGGGTCTAGCCCTATGCTACAGAACTTTATAGGAAGGATAGGCTAAAATCATCGGCAAACTACCGACAGTGCCACAGGTACTTGGAGGGCTGGACCCAGAAGCCCTTCCCCCTCCTTTCTCAGGCAGCCCCCCCCCAGGTTGTGATTCCTTATCCTGGCCAAGCCCAGGGCCTCCCTTAGGAGACCTAGCGCATAGGTTGGTGTGCACGTGGGCCCTGTGACTCCTCTGTCCAGCCCTCGGTCTCCCCCAGGAGCTTTTGACCATGTGCAAAATGTCCTCACTGGGTCTGGTTTCTGGTTTCTCTAGGTCCAAGCGTCCTATTCCCATCTCCACGGCAGCACCCCCTATCCAGTCCCCACTGCCAGTGATCCCCCATCAGAAGGTAGGTACTGAGCACTTTAGTGGGGTTCGCTCAGCCATGGTTCCTGGAGGGTAGCCTGCCTGCCTGCCTGCCTTTGCCACTGGGGACCTTCATGAGAAGTGTTTGAGTTCCCTACCTATGACATGTCCCCACCTGCTTGTCTCACAACTTGTTCGGAGAAGAAACCAGTTTGGAAAACTATGTCCTGAAAAGAAGGTCAACATTCTAGCTAAACAGGAAACAGGCTTCTGTCTAGAGGGCTCTGACTCCCACTGTCTGGAGATGCTGAGGTTAGAGTGCCTGTAAGAGGCCCCAGCTCAGTCAGTCATCCCAGGAGCCACCTCCAGGTATGAAAGGACCTTACTGGTCCCCACAGATTCTTCCAGTTTCTAAGTATCTACCCATCCCTGCAGCTACAGATGCCTCTGTCCGTTAGGAAGGCTAGTTATGATCTTAGAGGCTAGCACAGGAATGCAGGGGCAGCAGAGCCATGGCCCCAAAACTCACCACTAGATCTAGACTATTTCCCAAACCTTCTGTAGGCATCTGAACCCTGTGGGCCCAAGGGCCTAACCTACACCCAGGAAGGCTGATTCAAGGGTCTAACCTACTCCCAGGAAGGCTGATTCAAGGGCCTAATGGAAACTTGTGTAGGCTGATCCAAGAGTCTAACGTAAACTTGAGAAAGTTGGTCGAAGGGCCTGACCTACACTTGGGAAGGCTGGCCCAAGGGTCTATCCTACACTAGAGAAGGCTGGCCCAAGGGTCTAACCTACACTAGAGAAGGCTGGCCCAAGGGTCTATCCTACACTAGAGAAGGCTGGCCCAAGGGTCTAACCTACACTAGAGAAGGCTGGCCCAAGGGTCTATCCTACACTAGAGAAGGCTGGCCCAAGGGTCTATCCTACACTAGAGAAGGCTGGCCCAAGGGTCTAACCTACACTAGAGAAGGCTGGCCCAAGGGTCTAACCTACACTAGAGAAGGCTGGCCCAAGGGTCTATCCTACACTTGGGAAGGCTGGCCCAAGGGTCTATCCTGCACTAGAGAAGGCTGGCCCAAGGGTCTATCCTACACTAGAGAAGGCTGGCCCAAG
>PVIH01011629.1:0-68078 GCA_004025045.1 Sigmodon hispidus
GGAAAAAAAAAAAAATTCAGAGGGAAAGATGAACACAAAGAAAATATAGGTGTAGCAATCTTATTTGTATGTCTACCCTTGATAAGCCATGCTTATCATTCTTATCCTCTATATAGTTATTGTTAACTCTTCCACATTTTAAATTCTTTTTACTGTGTTTTTTTTTAATAAATACAAAATAAAGGAAAAAAAAAATAAATCTACCTTCAAATTTAGTGGCTCAGCTGAGTTAACACTATCTATTATTTTCAGAATGTCTTTAGATTCATGCAATATTAGCATATTAGATATTCTTTAGATTATATTAAGAGATAACATCAGTGATTTTTATTTTATAGGATCATATGAAATAAGTTTATAATCCTGTAGGAGAATGAAAACAGAAGATAAGTTCTCAGAAAAAAAAAATCCTTTCTCATTGATTTTCCTTAAAACATGGTGGGATATTTTTACTTAGTAGAAATGTATACAAGATATAATGATTGATTGATTGTGTGTAGATGTCAGTTGTGCATGTGGGCATTCTCCTGCTGTGGTGCATGTGGGAAGATCAGAGGACAACTTAGAAAGTCAATTTTCTTCTTCGGAGGATCACACTCAGGTTGTCAGACTTGAAAACAGGCACCATCTCCTCTTCCTGTTACTGGTCCCAACATGTAAGTTCAGTTAGACTCATGTAAATAGTGAAGCTTCAAATGGTTTTGACATTACCTTTCAATTATTTTAAGATTTATAGAACTAAAATCTCATTTATTTTAATATTTAGCCTGTAAGATATAAAATATATATTTCAAGATTACAACTTTTATGAAGAAAAAAAATAAGAATGAGAACAGAATTGTGCTAATTTAAATAGGTTTAATATATTCCATCTGTATTCCTAATTTGAACTATGAATGTCCCAGACCTTAAACTTAAAAATAAAACCATGTAAGTTACCACATTCTTAGGATGTTATGAAGACTAAATAAAACATTAAAGACTTTAAATAAAAATAACATTCTTATAATAACAATTGCAATGCATTTTTGATAAAAGAAATCATTCAGATTAAATGTTACTTTGCAAAATTTATGACTATATGTGGTTCCCAGTCTTTGCAGATTAGATTGTAATATCTTTTAAACTAGTAATTATTGTTTGTCCAGCATTTGAATGTGCAATAATTTGACCATACTGGAACTGGCAGAAAATACAATATTGAAAGATCTATTAGGCATTTAGGAACTGTAAAACAAATTAACTTGAAGTTATTCAATACAGATGTTTTAAGAATCAGGCTGATTTCCATTTTTAACCATGTTTACCTATCTTAAATTTATGTGGCATCTGTTGGGAAACATCTAAGAAGAGTACATAAAAATAATAGAGTCATTAAATAGGAATCACAAACATTCAGTTCTTCTAAAGCTGGAGTTACAGGTGGTTGCAACCATCTCATAATGGTGCTGGAAACTGAACTGGGGTCTTCAACAAGAGCTCTTATCTGTTGATTATCTCTTCAACTCCACTAAAGGGTCTCAAATAATAAAAATATACTTAAGAGTAAACATAATAAATGTACAAAACACTAACCTTCATAGTTCTGGAGTTCATTTATTTTTGATTTTACATTAGGCCCTTTAAGACAGGGTGGATCTGCATTTTCTCTCAATTTCCTCATTCAGTGTTCTAAAAGTAGAAAATATTTATCTGAAAATTCTTCTGGAAATTGACCTAAATTTGAGTTCCTCTGAGTTTTGTGAATTATTTCATAGTGAAATTATAAACACAAAACTGAATTGTCATTGTGAGTTCTTGTGGATGTGGTTTTGTTATGGAAGTAAACATGTCTGGCTCCTCTCATTTCCTACATTCTAGAAGACAATGACCCATCTGTGCACTAAGAGGAACTAACTGCACCTTTAAAGAGACTAATTTCTTCCAGTCATGTAATAGGAAAACTATAAAGTTAATGTCAAACTGCTTTTTCAGTCTTTCCTCAAAATAATTGACCTGAACTCCAGCAAAGAACAGAAAAGGCAAACTATGAGATTTTTGTAAAAGAAATACTGCATTAAAAACAATTATATTAAAATTTTCTGACCAGAAAAAGTCTTATCAGAAATTAGTGTGTTAAAATATGGTAAAAAGCACTATTGTTTTTCTGGTCTAGATATGTATATATGTATTTGTGCATCTATTCATCTATTGAAGCTAAGAAAGGCAGAGGAAATGTAGTTCAGGGATAAAGCCCTGTGTAGCATATACAAGGGGATTGCTTCTATCCCCATCGCTGCAAGAAGGAAAAAGGTTAAAACATGAGCATGGGGAAAAAAAAAATGCCAAATATTTTAAAAGGGCAAATAATTTTTATAAAATCTACTTCTTTCTCTTAATTGCTCCTATAATGAGCTAAGTATTATTGAACAACTCTTTTACCTGTGATCTTCTAATACTGTTGACATTAGAGACACTGAGCTTCAATAACAGTCTTTAATATCTGCATGGTTATGAGGTCTCAGTATTCATGTACTTTGGCTCTGAAATAGGGACTCCTTAGTCCTAGAGATTTATGATGACATTAAGGAGAAACTGTGGGATTCCCCCAATAGTTACTAAAGTTTCATGGACTCTGAAGATTTTTTAGAACATTTTATCTCTTTATCTTACTTCCAAAACCATAATAATATTTGCCTAATAGTTAATTTAAAGAAATTGTTACAAAAAAGTGATTATTCTTTTCTGGTTTTACATGGTTATTAAGAGACTTACAAATCAAAGCTTACTGTTCAACGTTGACACCATGCCTTTAACAGTGTTTTTCATGTGCAAAATGGAAATATATGATTAACTTGGCTTCAAACATAAGAACTTGCATTAATGAAACTGTCACATTTTATTACTTTTTGAGTCTATGTATTAACAATTAGCAATGACAGACTGAAAGGTCACCCAGGAAATAACTCTACTGGAAATTCCTCAGCATGGAGTTGAAGGCAACTTGAATAAATGGTTCACTTTGGTTTTTCTCTTGTTTGCTGCTTTTACCCTCTTTCATTGAATTTATCTGAAAGTTTGTGGACAGGTTTCTGGGAGACTCAACATCTGGCAGTCAGCTACAGGCTAGAGAGGTTAGACATAATTATACATCACTATGATTCCAGTGTGATTCCTTCCAGAGGCATTAATTCAGATCTAGGTTATGCCTAGTTGGGCAAGGGCCAGAGGAATTCAGACCACAGAGTACAGATATATAAGACAGCAATAACTCTATTCACTCAACATATTTTGCCTGAAAGAACCCTTTTACAAGCTGTGAGGTCTGAGATGTGAGCAGAAGGCAGTTGCTGAATCATTCTCACCTAGAACACTACCAGACCTTCGAGCTCTCAATATACCAGAGTGAAAGAGAGGGAGAGGAAAACAAGTTAGAACACTAGACACGTTGCTGAGAGCTCTGTAACTATGGGATAAGTATTCATAAACTAATAATTTTTCATTTCATTGTTTTACATTTAAGTGAAGACCTAGAAAATGACTTTTACATGCAAAGAAAATTGGGCAGAAAAGATGTTTTAATAAGTTTTGAAACCGCAAATACATATGAAATTTCCATCTGAGAGAATGAGGCATTCCAAAGTTGCTGAAGCACCCTCAATTTCTATCAATTCTAGCTAATTTGCCAATTATCAAACCATATGAAGCCATTTTATATAGTCCAATGAGGCATACTTTAATGAATCATTTGAAAAACACCCTATGGTTTAAAGATTAGTGGCAAATAAAGATTTGAACATACATGCTTGGTAAGCCTAATTGAAGACCCTTGAACATTGATATGACTTAAATACTCACTGTAGGCTTTTAGTATCTGTAGTGAAAGAAAGAAAGAAAGGAAGAAAAAAAAGACAAGAAGAAAGGAAGGAGAGGGAGAGCAAATAAAAGAAAGTATTCATTCAAAACATCTCTATTGAGTCGCTAATATGTGCTGTCATCCGGTTCCTCCTTCAGTCCACTGTAGGACTTGTCACTTTTAGAAAGAAATACTTCAGAAACGATTAAAAACAGAAAGGAAAAGTCAAAAGAATGGAATAATTTAAATATGAGGAAAACTGAGCAGGGAATCTACTACTTAGGGTCAAGTGGACTACACTGAGGAGAGACCCAGTCCCTCCTCTTAAGCTTTTCTTGTGAAGTGACCATGTTTTTGGCTCTTAGGCCAGGCTCACTATAGAAACTGTGGGGTCTGCCAGTTGGAGAACTCTTCAGGTATAGAATTTTCTATTCTCACCTCTGCCTCCTTTATCAAGCTCAAGGCTGAATCTGCAGGAAAAGCAAATCCCTGATGTCTTAGCTTCAGCTGCCATGGTTTCTCCCTCTCCCATTTCCTCACTGAGCAGCTCTGCCCTTGAAGAAGCTAGCCCCTCTGTGAGCCATTAACTGGGTTTGCACATTTGAGAAACCTTCCACTTCTCAGCCTTCAACTAGAATTCACCCACAAGTTGAGGACTGTGATCTGTAGGGTCCATCCCCACCACCTTCTTGACTTCTTCAGTCTCAGGTTTAATATAATAATAAAATACACCTTTGGGATCAAGCAGCGTGGAGCCCACTGATTCTATGCTTGCCTTAGGAAGCAAGGTTTTTTTTTTGCACAGGGATAAGGTTACTGCTGCCAGCCCAGGACTCCAGCCATGAGGCCAGTGAAACCAGTGAAACATGGGCCTTCTCCCCTCCTCCCCCTCCTACTTCCTAAGGACGGCAGGCTTTCAGATCCGTGCAAGTAGAGTATCTTTATTGAATACAGAAGCGCCCCGTGTGCTCCGTAGCTCCTCAGCAATTCCTTTCATTCCCAAAATGCAGGAGCCACAAACGCGGGTCCCGCCTAAATTCCTCCTATTTCTTTTTGGGGATTTGAGGAGGGGGAACGAAGGAGGGAGGAGGAGGGAAGATGAGGTGGGGGTGGCCGGTGGGCTGGGCCTGCATAAGTCTGGATCCTCCGGCGACAGACTGGGCGGGCTTGGGGCTGCGGGTAAGTATGTGATTGGGTATGACCTCCAGTCTGCTTGTCAGTTTCACGGGCACACAGGGGAGAGGGGGAGGGGAGGGGGCGGAGGAGGGGGCTGCCTGAGCCTCTTGTCCTGCCCACCGACAGCATGAAGCCTTTAGGGGTGCTCAGAGCTTTCAGCTCTTTTTCTTAAAACCTCTCATCAGCCCTCAGTCTGAAGGTAGGGCTAGACGCAGGACGGCTCTCAGGGTCCCAGTCTGCTGGGCCACCCCAGAGGGAGAGGAGGGGGCGAGAAACAGGAAGGAAGCAAAGCATCTAATCGAAAAACAAAAACCAGAGCCCTTTGACTTTTTTTTTTTTTTTTAAACCCCCTCTCCCTTCCGGATGGCTCTGTGACTAAAGTAGGCGACACCTTGGAAAAGACGAAGTTGGCCTGCGGTGGCAATTTCATAGGTTCTCGGTTGTGAGCACCGGGCTTGGAGATGGAGCCCTGGTCCAGGTGGAAAACGAAACGGTGGGTCTGGGATCTCACCATCTCAATCCTCGCCTTGACGTTCCTCTTCCAAGCCAGAGAGGTCAGAGGAGGTAAGGAGGAAAAAAAAATACTAAAAAGAGTTTGGGAAGGTAGGATATTGCCACCGGGATTCCTTCTTCTTGTGCCCTTCCCCCTTGTCCTCGCCCCAACTCTTTTTAAATAAAATCCGGATTGTAGCTGCTACCAGGTTAGGAGTGGAGACTGGGGAGACATCGGGATATCGGGATGGATGTTGGCGGGACTGTAATGGGAGAGGAGGTAGGTGGAATGATTAAAGGGTCCATCCATCAGGCACACAGCGGACTGAGCATTTCTTCTCTTTCCACTTAGTTTGCAAAAAAAGAAAAAAGAAAATATTACTTTGAACGGGAAGAAAGGCATACAAAGCTTTTGTTTCGACCACAGTCTTTAGTCAGAGTACTCTGCCCTTTGAGCAAATCTTTGGGTTTCTCCAGGTTCTAATGGGGATATCTTTTGAAGGGTGAACTGAGGAGAAAATATAGAGGCAGGGTATAAAGTGAACTGTGTGATAAACTTCTTTGTCTGCGAGGAAGTGAGAAAAGCACTGTTTTTACTTTGGAGGATATAAGAGAAACCAGGAGGATGAATTTAAGATTGAGAGCACTTTGTGTGTGGCATTTTGAAATGCTTCTCAGTGGAACACTTTTCACAGATGATAAAGTGGAGTTCAGGGAGGCGCGTGGGAGGGGAACACTTTCCCCTGATGTCTAGCTCCCACCTCCTCTCCATGACCCCTCACCTTCCTTCCTCGCCCCCCACAAACAGCTTCTTCTTGCAGGTTGGACATGCAACTCTCTTGGAGGGTGATGAAAGTCTCTAAGCAAATAGGGTGGTGGGCAGAGGGCTAGGAATTGGGAGGAAGAGGAGGGGGGCCTGGGATAGGAGGAGGGAGGTAAGGAAAAGTTCCTACGTGGCACCACCAAATATTGAATGGCCAGACCTGTGTAGCTCACTGTAGCCCTGTCAGTACCGCAGGAGGGAGAGCGACTTCACTCCTCCCACCGCCTCCTCCCTCCCCTGCCCCCGCCCTTTCCCTAAAAGGCATCTGGCTGTGGTGGTCCCTTAGGTGCTGTAGACTCGGCTGGCAGGAGAAAGCCTTCGGAGTTGGGGAGCCAGAGCCATTCACAGTAGAAAGCAAGCTTTGTCAGGAGTGCTGAGAGAGGCTGGGGAATAGGGAGGAGAGGAGAGAAGAGAAAAAATGCCAACCCAACTCTGAACGTGCAGGTTTAGAAGAAACCTGAGCTTGGCCATGGGTCTTGTTCCCCAGATTTGAGAGCTCCCTAAAGGGAGTTAGCAGTTCAGGAGGCCCAGCCCTAATTTTGGCCCTTATACTTGGGTACTTTATTCTCCCCAGGAGCAGGTAGCTTTTCATTCAGCCCTTCATGAGCACTGGTGACCTTATTGTTACAGCGGAACTCCATTAGAATTTTGCAGTGATTTGGGTTATTTATGTGATTCATTCCAACCTCTTCAAGGATAAACATAAGCATCTTTGAAAGTAGACTGCTTCAAAAAGTTGGCATTTTATCTTTGGTACTTTGTTGCCTTTTGGGTTGGTCGACAGTTCTGCCCTCTGCTGGTTTTCTTTAGAATTCATAATTCAAGTATCAGTCACAGCAAAGGAAAGTCTATTACTTAGTGATACTGCAAATTGTCACTTGCCCAAGTAAGAAAAAGATACTATTTCATCTCAGATTGTCAAATGCAAGTGTAGACACGAATATGCTAGTGACAGACATGTAAAAGTGCAGAATCTAAGATATTCTGCAGTGAGTATTAGTATTATGGGTTACCTGAATGCATTATCTGTCTGAAGATATTTATTTTTCTTTTCTTTGCTGGCATTTCCAATCAATAAAATTTCTATGCTTTCAGTCATAACTTTTTATTTGCACTGTTAACTATAAATTGTAAAATCATCTTTAGAAAATATGCCAGGACCACATCACATATGGTACAGACAATAATGTTTCCATATGGTATTAAGCTAGAAAATGCAAGAAATAGTGAAGCATGGGATCCGATGTTATTTCTAATGAAATATTTTGAAAATAGTACAAGCCACTAGGTTGTTACATGGAAATATTTGAGTATTTATTCTTATGAAGTTGGTAAATTATTGTTACTTGGGGGAAATGTACTTTTTATTAATCCAATCTTATAGGCATTCATTCTTTAAACCTATTAACTTTAAAAAAAATAAATAATACAAAATAATTATTTCAAGAGTAACAACATTGTCAACATCCCAGTCGCCACAGAAGGAAAAAGGAAACTTTCTCCAGTTCTAAAACTACCATTTAGAATTGTAGCTAGAAGACTGAGTGAAATTTAACATCCCTTTCTAAAAGGAGGTATATTTTATTCTAGTCTTATCCTGACTTAACCGGTTTCCTAAAGGTATGAGTGTACACTTCAATTGCTAAATCAGAAGATAATTTAAAATGTGCTAGCATTCATATAAAATTAGAACATTAAAATATGCACAAGGAATCTTTTGTCTTTTTTGGGAGTGGATGGATTAATGAAATTGATTTCACATATTAGTTTACTTTGAAAATCTAAAGTAATTTGAAAGTCTTCAATATACTCTCTCTACTATGATCTCTCTCTCTCTCTCTCTCTCTCTCTCTCTCTCTCTCTCTCACACACACACACACACACACACACACACACACACACAGATGTTATTTAGTGGGTAGCTATTGATATTAGTTTTTGTTTTATGTTTGATAGATTTGCTATGTTTCACCTGAGGACTTCAGTGATTTTGTATGTGCATAAATTAGCCCATGAATTATAAATAGGACCTGGAATTTATTTGAAATTTAAATATGTGCTATGCCTAACTTAAAACACACAGTTTATTGTGTAAGTTTTAAATCACAGTCTCAGGAAGATCTGGCTATAATTGAATACTATGATTGTAAATACCTAGATGAATTAAAAAAAATAACTAATTATAGTGACCTGCTGTCTTTAGCTGTTAAGCCAACTGTGTCTTGTAGACAGTTGGTATGTTCTAAGAGGAATTTTAGTGGCTTGCCAGCAGTGGTTAGTAAGTACTGCACAAGAGCTGTTTTGAGTGCCCGGGATCAGCAGGTGAAATGGTGCTGGTTCCCAGAATGTGTGCTAATTCCATTTGTGAGTACCTCAGTTGTGTCTCTGTAGTTATTTAACTAAAATAAGTTAAAATATTATGTATGATCTTGCTAATAAGTGTGGTATTTGGTAGGATAAGTAGTGTGTTTTCATTAAATAAAAGAACTCATGAGTGAAACCTTTTTTGCAGGGATTATAATCAAGGATTTGTTGGGATGGTACGTGTTTATTTATTTAACAAGGACTCTTTCATTTAATGCCTATTTGTTTTATTATCATCATGTGTAATTTATATCAGTTTGAAACAAGACTATTAGTTAGACAGATGAAAGATATAAGTACACAGACAACATCATTGCTTACTGTTTAATTTTTTGATTCTTCATTTTGTTAAGTTTGTTAACGTTGTTTAAATTAAATTATCTTGAAAAGACAGCAAAGCAAACACTGATTTTTGTGTTAGGTGGGTTAAATTTACTTTATTTTTTAACTATTATTTTCTGAAGATAGATTTTACTCATGTTGATTTCTTAAGTTTTATTTTCCATTGTTCATATAAAGAATGTAAGAGTATTTTTAACAGGCCAATTTATCTAAAGGCATAAAAAGTGCTTAGATAAATTTCTTTCTTAAGAATTCTAGAACTAAAATCTCAGTAAATACTAATCCATCCTACTTTTTCATTTTAGTGAAGAGGAAACTGAGGCACAAATGGTATTGTATTATTTAAATAATGCTTATAAAACATTAAATATAGTAAAAGGTTTTCTGATTGTGTACAATGAAGCTCTAGAGTATTGATATATTATTTTTAACATAAATCTCAGATTTTATGGATTTGCCAAATTTATGTCACATGCTTGAGTTTTGCTTAGCAAGAAGGTAGTTTATTTGATAATTTAAATAAAATCAAGTCAAAGGCATACAATTTAAAATTTTGATTTTTTTTTAAGTTTGGAGAAAGACAATGTCTCATCATTTGATCATGCACATTTGAGTAATTTTCTAAAAAAAAAAGTGCACATTTATTGGTGGTTGAGGACAGAGTATTCAGTAATAGTAATTGAAGTAATAGTAATCAAAGGTACAATTTAAAATAGTAAATAACCCAAGAAAATGATAAATATATATGTATATCAACATTAGATATATATGTGTATAATTATATTTCAAATAAGGAAATGCCAATTTTGCTCTTTCCATATCAATTCTGATCATATGATTTGTATCATGTACATTATAAGGTTTTTATTCATAGGTCAGAATCATTATGCTTTATTTTCATGCATATTAACAATCTTTTTCTGAATAGACAGTTGCTTTTTTTTAAATTAGAGAGTTTAGTAGTTCAAATTAAAATTAAAGTTTTTATATTTGATTGCTAGAATATTTAGAACTATGGAAATAGGCTTTAAAATGGAGATAAATTTGCAATTAATTAAGGAAAGATTCAGTCCAATGGATGGCGCCATTACATCTGTTGTTCTATGGACTTCTAGTGTGGCATGAATGATTGTTAGGAAGAAAGGGAAGAAACTTTTATTTTTGTATTGCAATATTTATTTTTATAAATACTATCCTCAAGAAATCAATTGGTCCTAGGGGCTCGAGGCTGCTACTATGGAAGCATTCATGAGTTCTTATAATAATGTTTAACACTGCATAAGTGTATGGAGGCTATAAATAAGGAGCCATATCCTTTCCTGTAAATAATTTTAAATTTTATTATATCCCAAGTATGCTATTCTGTTACTCACCTATAGAGGAGTAATTAGGATAGTTGATATAATCCATGAGTAATTTAAGCTGAAGGCTGCTCAGCATTTCTGCTTTTACTCCTTCTCTTCCCTCACTTAATGCTGGGAAGATGTGACTAGGCTAAACTTCCTTCCTTCTTTCCTTCCTTCCTTCTTTCCTTCCTTCCTTCCTTCCTTCCTTCCTTTCTTTCTTCCTCCCTCCCAGGTCTGTCTCTCCTTACTTTTCAAACCATAGCAACTTTCATTCCCTAGTGAAGAAAAGGGGGCTACAGAGATATAAACGTCACAGCCTTTCTTAAATTCTCTTACTTCAGTCCTATAGTGCAGCTTTTGGGGTCACTCCCTGTATACTCTCTAAATCAGATTCATCTAATTTTTTTTTGCAATTTAATTAAAACTTTATATTTTAATTTAATTTAAATTATATCTATATTATTTGAATGTGTCTAGTACTACCCATTTCCAAACTATAATATGTTTGATTTTTACAAGTAAGATGTTTCTTGCTAAAATTCTCCTCTAGTTTACAGTTGTGTCAGGACAACATGAATAATGCTAGCTTGCAGGGAAGATGAAAAGACAATTTTAAGGTGATTTAGAGAGGAATATCTATCGATCAGTTGCAGTCTCTGGCCTACTACTGACTTGGCTAATGGTTCTTTAGACTTTGGCTGATTACCAGACCTACTGTTATCTGGTAAAACAAACTCTTAGCTTGCTGCATGTGGAATTAGAGACAGTGCTATTAGTTTAGCAGAAAGAACTCAGAGAAAAGAAAGGTTATCGGATTTCAGAGTAAGAGACCAGTTTAAATACAACGTGTCAAATGAGAACTAAAACAGACCTGTGTAAGAGTGCTCCTGCACAATCAACTTTTGCAATCCCCTCAAACCTCTCTCTCTCTCTCTCTCTTTTTCTTAAAAAGCATTTCTTTCTTATTTTAACCAAATTTAATTGCTCTTGAATGGCCTGGGACTGTTCAGCAAATGAAGGTTCCTATTCACAGAACCTGAGCTTGTGGAATATCAGTAGCTGCTTCCTTCCTCTGTTTCCCTGGTAAACTGACATCCGGGCTTAAGGGAATGAATCCTGGATGGCATACACTGGTTGGCTTAGCTTCCTCACTGAGATTTCACACACAGCTTCCTGAAAGAATAACTGCCAGAAAAAGGGGTAGCTGCAGTCTTTGACCAGACTAATCAGGACTCTACTGCATTTTTATCCTTGGTCGTCTTAGCTTTGCAGAAAAATGTTTAAAATGGTATTGGCTATTTCTCCTTAGACTGGAGTCTAACAGATGAGCACAACACTTGCACTTGTAATTCTTTTCAAATGTTGATGGTGCTTTATTTTTACTGAGAACTGAAGTTACTGTCTAAATGACTCAGTGAGGTATAGAGTACCCCTGATATGGTTCAGCCTATGATAAGTCTTTCCTCATCCTTTCTGTCAATCCTCATGGCGTGCATTTGCATCATTGTCTTTATTCTTCCAGTTTTGTATCTACATCTCTAAACTATTTATTTTCTTATTACTCATCTCAGATCCACTTACACTTTATATTTCAAGTCATTCAAATATTATAGTCCCATAAAACTTTACCTCTTATTTTCTGGTCCATATAGTAGTGAAGATTAACACTAAATACTTGTTTCTTATACACCAGGCTGTTGTGTATACTTTGTGCAGAATATTTCTTCATTGTTATCAATCTTTCAAAAATAAACTGACATAAAAGACCCAGTTTATCTGCAAGGGAAATGGAAGACAGAAAGTAATTATCTTGTCTGACATCACAGAGGAAATTGTGGACTTGACCATCCGACAGTCTTATAGTCTTATGAGAGTCCCAGCTTTGGCTCTATTTTATTGGACATTTTAATCTTATGGATATATTAATCTTATGATTATGGTGCACTGAAGCTTAAAATTAATGTGCAAATCTAGCAGTTTCATTTCCACACACAAAATGTTAGCTGTGTGAATGCCCTGAGTGTCTCTAAATGAAACTAAACAGAGCTCTTGATATAGTGCACTCTTGCAATTCAAGTTGCTCTACAGTCTACATTTAACTGTAACAATGAAAGCCTATTACTCTTACTTTTTGGACAACCTAAGTCAGAAAGGTGTTGGGAAATTTGAAAAGGTTGTGACTTGAAGCTGATGAGTATTATTTTATATCTGACTAATTTAGTAAATAGTATCTATTAGATTCACAATCTGGTTGTTTGCTTAGCTAACACTTAGCAGTTCTTCTAATAAAAATCTATAGAAACAAGCATGAAGTCACTTTCTAGGGATTGATCCTTGTGTACTTCCTTACTATGTGTATTGTACAAACGTCTGCTCAGATTATTCAAAAGATGTTTGGAATGTAATCAATGTGAAGAATGTAGCAAAAGACAAAGTGCTATCAAACACAAAACATTATCATTTTTTTAAGCTTTTCATATGTCAGTTTTCTTTCAGATGTTTCTGGGTGGATAAAAACTGATACTGATACTGTTTGCTTGTGTTCTTGTTGTCTACAATGTTGACAGATAAAATGTGTAGTATTAAGTAGTTTGTAGTTATCTTCTTCCATCATACAGAAGACTCAACAACATAAAAATTTAGTTAATTTAGTCATCTAAAGTGAATGTAGAGGGCCTTCTCACATAATGGTGTCAGTAATGACTATCAACTTCCTCTTCCTCTTTCTCTCTCCCTCTTTCTCCCTCACTCCCTATATTTTTCTCTCTTCCTTTTTGTAATATGAGTTTTTCTTTACTTAATTTCTTTTTTTTATTGGATAAAAGGTTTTACTATGTATTCATAAGTAGCTGGAAGCTCATTACTTAAACCAAGCTGATATCCAACTTACAGAGATCCTCCTGGCTTTGTCTTACAAAAGCTGGGCTTAATAGCATGCATAATCATGTTTGGCATTCTTTTCATCATATGTGTCTTTATGTGCATGGGAGAAATAGAAAGCTATTATTCCTAAGACTCCATCAACCTCAACTCCTACCTGCCAACATTTCGAATAGTCTAGGCTGGTCAGCAGATCCAAGGATTCACCCGTTTCCTTGTCCCTCCCCTGTGCTAGTATTAAGACTACATGTCACCATGTCTTTCTTTTTTTATGTGAAGAACATATATGAGGATAGAATTCAAGTTCATGTGCTACAGACATGCTTTTCATCATTCTTCACATGGCTTCCTCTTATCTATCTATCTATTTATTTATTTTTACTATATACATTCTATAATAACAATTAACTCAGAACTTTTTTCTAGTATGTTCTTTGTAAAAGGATTTCCCACATGCTCTCCAACCTCTTCAGTCATCAATTGACCCTACTGTCTTTGTGACTATAGCTGTCTTGAACATCTTAAGTGATGTTATTGCTCTGATGGTGTTATAGATCATTTTTCTCTTAGAGGATAAGAAAAAGTGACTTTAATAAAAAGTACCAGTCTATCAAAACATTTGCTGAAAATATTCCTGTCATTTGTTTTGTATATTACTTGGGATCAATTGATTCTTTTTAAATCAGCAATTAGAAACAATAATTTACCTATATATAATTACTGTAATAAAATAAACCTTTCTTTCAATTATAAAATAATTTTTATATCATACTTATTATTCTACTATAAAGTATCATATTCAAGCAAGAGTCATATAAAAGATTCAGGTATTAAACACTGATAAACAATCGTAATAGTTTTGGAAGAAAGCTCTCTCTCTCTATATATATATATGTGTGTGTGTGTGTGTATGTATGTATAAAATCTTGTATTGTTATCTGTTGTACATCTCAGTTTCACTGAAAGCAGCAAGTCAACTTCCTTTTTTTAATTTTTTTATTAATATGAACAAAGAAGTCACACTTTCTATCCTGTATATCCTTATTCAAGGTCTTTTCCCCTTCCCAACACATCAGGTCATTTTCTCTTCTCCACAACTCCCCATTCCCTCCCCCGCCCCCCCTGCGCCCTGGGCAGGCGGCAGGTGGTCCCAAGGTCCCACTGTCCCAATATTGCTTAGTTTAGCCTCCACTCCTGGAAGATCCAGTTTTCTCCCCCCAACCTCAAGACTGAGTCAGATGTTCCTCTAGGGGGAGTGGGATCCAAGAAGTCAGTCCTAGATGTTTCTGATCCCAAGCTGTTCAGTGATTGTGGTTTACAGCTTGGGCATGCTTTGCTTTTTTCTTGTTTGTTTGTTTGTTTAGAGTCCACTAATGAGTGAGTACATTCCCTGCTTATCTTTCTGGGTTTGTGATACCTCGCTCAGGAGGATATTTTCCAAATCCATCCATTTGCCTGCAAATTTTAGGATATCATTTTTTCTTACTGCTGAGTAGTATTCCATTGTGTAGATGTACCACAGTTTGTTAATCCATTCTTCAGTTGAGGGACATCTAGGTTGTTTCCAGGTTCTTGCTATTACAAATAATGCTACTATGAACATAGTTGAACTAATGCCTTTGGAGTGTGACTGTGCATCTTTAGGGTATACACCCAGAAGTGGTATTGCTGGGTCCTTGGGGAGATTGATTCTCAATTTTCTGAGAAACCACCTTACTGCATTCCAAAGTGGCTGAACAAGCTTACACTCCCACCAACAATGGAGGAGTGTTCCCCTTGCTCCGCATCCTCTCCAGCATAGGCTGTCCTCTGTGTCTTTTATGCAAGTCAAGTTTCAATAAGTAATCAGTTTTATTAAGCATGGCCACAGTTTCTGAAACAAAGCCAGGAAAATGACATTTGAAGATGAGCTGTTGAATAAAGTGAAGGCATATTTTACATTTCAAATTTCTGAAAATAATCTGAAAACCTAGATGTGGTTTGTATGTTTACAGATGTAAATAGCTCTAGATATTTATAAAAATATGTTAAATTTATTCCTGTTAATGTTATTTTGACTTCCTGAAAATACCATCATCTGGTTGTCACCACACGGAGTTATGGCCTCTACCTCGAGAACTTTCTTTTTGCTGGGCACTGCTTTTTTGCTCAAGCCCCTATCTCCTTTAGAATGACCTCACTTCAACTGTGAAGAGTAGGATGGATGAAAGTGCATGACATCCTATAATGAACTCTACCTAACCCAAGCTCAAATGCTTACTACAGAAAAATTTCATGCTGCATTATAAACATAAGAAACACTTAAAAACCTATTTAAGAAATGACTGTTATTTGTCCCTATCTGGAATACAGTAGTTGTCCAGTAAAATAGTTACTGAATGAGTGAATATATCAACTAATGAAAATAAAACAAGGGGTGGGTTACTAGTGTGAAAATAATGGTTTAATGATTTCTGTTAGGAATCAGTCATTTCCAATCTCAACCCTCAGGAAATTTTGGTTATATTTTTAAATGGAGTTTAAACATTCGTGGTTTACAACCCACCCTAAAATTGTGCTAGAAAATAAACATATTATTAAACAAAAGTATATCCAGTTTGTATAAAGAGAAAGTAGAAGTCATAAGGAATGTAATTATTGCTACGTGCAAACTATTTCTATAATATTCCACGGGCAAAGTGCAGTGGCTCAACAAATTTGAATTCATCTGATTACTTGGTAGCAAGAAAACATCTTCTAATCCTGTTTTCTTGAGCACAAAATACACTAAATATCAATGAATGTTGTTTGCTTTAAACATTGATGTCAAGTGGTAAGGTAGGTAGGTAATGATGCTTTAGTTTAAAATCAGAATTTATTAATAATTTTTATGACAGCTACCCATTCTCAAATTAGTTTTTCATTTTATTTTTTACCATACGGCATTCATTTTAGTTTATGTAAGCTTTAATAGTATGAGAAGGTTGTCGATTCAGTCTACTCAATAACTTCAAGAATGAAAAGATTTCCATTTCTCTGTATAACCACTATGGGTAGATGCTACAGTTACAATGGAAGGTAGTATTACAGTATGTGCTACCATGGGGAATGTGTGTAACTACAAGAGTAATAGTGAAAATCTAAATATACTTCATGAGTTTATTAGCTTAACAAATACATGTTAAATCACAATTGTATATTTGTGCAAGACTGGGCTCTAAGCTGACTCATAGGATCACAAATATAACAAGTACAATTTCCTTGCTTGAAATATGCTCAGGTCAGAAAACAACACAATCTGGTTTTAAAGAATTAATGTTCTACTTGAAAAGGTAATAATCAACCAGTAATATTACCTGAGTAAATATGTAAAAATAGTGATAGTAGGTGGTATAAAGGACATGTGCAAAAAAGTAGAAAAATGGAGCATAGAAACACAGAAATACTTTTAAAAAGCCACCTGAGAAGTAACAGTTGAGTACTGGATCACAAAATGAATTCATTTTGAGAAATGACGTGAAAGTCTAAGGCAGAAAAGCAACTGAAACTACCAGTACTTAAAAGGAAGCACATGGGGGGCTGGAGAGATGGCTCAGCGGTTAAGAGCACCGTCTGCTCTTCCAGAGGACCCGGGTTCGATTCCCAGCACCCACATGGCAGCTAACAACTGTCTGTAGTTCCAGTTTCAGGCAAAACACCAAGGCAAATAAATAAAGTTTAAAAAAAAAAAGATTTATAAAAAAAAAAAAAGATTTATAAAAAAAAAAAAAAAGGAAGCACATGAAAAAGGCAGTGTAGAGAGAGACAATGAAATGGAGGTATAATGTGAGATTGGACTGAGGAAGAGCATAGAGAACACAAGACCTTATGAATATATTTCACTGTGTATTGCAGAATCATGTGTCTAAAATCAGGCCTTGAACTTTAGCTAATTTTGCAGAGCCAATGTACACTGGGTGCCATCAGCATAGAGGGGAATTGCCTAGTCAGTTGTCATCACATGTCCTTAGACATTCATAATGCGACACTGCATTGCTTTCTGTATGTATAATAGCCAGACTACTACAAAGTCACCCAGTGTTCTCAACTGTAATATTTCACTTTGAAATCACACCTTATATACAGTTGGGTTCATGATGGACCTGTAAACATATGAATTAATAATCCTTTTTTTATAAAAGAATACTTGAAACAAATGTACCTACACATTTATAAAACCTTTATAAGAAAAAATAGCAATTTAAATTTATAAATGTCTGATTTTCCTTGCAGTCACTCAAATTATAGTGCCTTTTAGAGCAGAACATTGCAATGTGATTTTTTTTTTTAAATCTGAGACATTGTACTTTCAAAACACCTTTAACTTAAAGAAGAAAATATTTTTTATAAATATTAGCTAAGTGTTAATGATTTCCTGCAGATGAAATTACGTTATTGGTTTAAAATAATATTATTAATTAATATGGCTTTGACTCATCTTTGTAGATTCCCAACTCCTAAAGTTTCAACCTATGTTTCTTTCCTTAATTACAGATTTGTAAAACTGATTGTCTATTCATCCATTTTTGGTGCCTTTTAGTTAGTTCAACGTCTGAATTCTCTAAACTGAATTTACTCTCTTCCTAAATCTGTTCCTTCATAGCTTTCTTAGTCTTAGGTTGTAACAACGTAGTTCGTTCTGATGTTCAAACAGAAAGCAAATTCTCAGAATCTGCTTAAAATTTTGATCTCTTTTTCTCATGGACTGAGTGCAGCCCATCACCTACTACTGTTTGTGTTGTCCTCACACACAGTGTTCAGAATCTGACCCAGTAAATCATCTTTCAGCCTCAGATTGCACTATCTCACACGTCCAGGCTTGCAAATGGTTCTCAGTGATCCCAAAGATTTTTTTTTATCAACATAGAAGTCTCAGTAGTTTGAAAAAATTAGTTGAGTGAAAAATCTTTATTTCACTTTAGTTTTCTGTGAAATTTAAATGTCCAGGGGGAAAAATAATCATAAAAATTTGGATCCTATCACTTCTCTCCAGCTAACCTGTAAATGGATTCCCAAATAATTTGTAATAAAATTCAGTTTCCATGGAGATCTCAAAAGACTTACACATCATTCTTACATCTTTGCCCTCCTGTCTTACAGCTTTCTTATTGTCTTAGCAGGTGCTTTGTTTGCTCTCATTTTTCCACCATTCTGAGTTGCATCATCCATTAGGTTCTTTGTTCCCTTTGCTTCTAATACAATTAAACAAAAACAATCAGGACCAATTTATATGCAATAAAAACATGCTCATATCCTTTATGTTGTGCTGTGTGGTGGTTAAGATGAATATGAAAGTTGATAAATACTTTGCCAGAGATGTAAGGGAAACTTGACCATGAGAAAATAGCCCACAGAACCAAAAGACTTGGGATCTTGTAGAGATAAGGGTACCTATAGGGGTCTGACCTGGATGCCCTCCATATACCTTATGGTTGAGTAGCTTGGTGTTCTTAAAGAATTCCTATCAGTGGGAGTGTGGACTCTCTGTGACTCTTCTGCCTGCTTGTGGGACTGTTTTCTTCTTACCAGGTTGTCTCTTCTAGCCTTGATGTGATGGTATGTGCCTGGTTTTATTGTAGCTTGTTATGCCCTGTTTGGTTGAAGTCCCTGGGATGCCTGCTCCTTTCTGAGTGGAGGTGAAGGGACATAGATCTGGAAGAGAGGGGAGTCAGGGGAAGAGACTGGGGAGAGAGAAAATAGGGGAAACTGTGGTTTGAATGTACTGTATGAGAGAACAATTAGAAAAAAAAGTATATGTTTCATCGTCATCTGTGTGTTAACTAATTAATTGAAAAAAATATATCTAAACCTAAAACCAAAAGAAAAAAAAAAAAAAAAAACCAAACAAACCAAAAAATCCCTGAGTGTTGTATATTCTGGAGTAGTAGGGCATACTTTTGTTTTGCTTTGTTTTTATAATTTAAATTTAATTTTCTTTTGAGAAGTATGTACATGAATACGACTGTATTTGTCTACCTGTCCCTCACTCATCTTAGCTCCAACTCCTACTATATTTCTTGCAGTGCCTCCATACTCTACCATCTCTTTCTTTAATATATATATTTGAAGATGTATATAAATATTATATTAAAATATAATAGTATTTCATACATGTTAGGAATGGATTGCTTGTCTAGGGCTTATCTCTAGAAAAGATTTTCTCGTTTCAGCAGCCATTACTCTTCATCTAAGGGTAAGGACTTGTACAGGTTCTCCCCTCCATGTTTGCATTTCAACTGGTTTTGCTCTACAAGTTGTATTTAGAGATTGTAGTTTTGAAATTTTGTGTGAGAAGCTTCCCTGCTTATATAGAAACACTGACTCTCAGCAGCCAGCCAGCTCTTGCACCTCTATTAGAGTCTTTCTGCCCCTCTTCTGTGAAGTTATCTGAGCTTTAGGTCTGGGCGCTTTGTTGTAGACCCATCAACTCAGACAGGAAACCTAGGGCTCTGCTGTTTTCAGAATTTTGATAAGTTGTTCTCTCTCTCTCTCTCTCTCTCTCTCTCTCTCTCTCTCTCTCTCTCTCTGTCGCGCGCGCGCGCGCGCGCGCACGCGCGCGCGCCTTTGTGTCCCACTTCTATTGTCTGTACTGGGATTTTGTTTGCTTCAAACCTTATGTACGCTGTTGCAATCTCTGTAGTTCATATATGTATTAGTCTTGTTGTGTCTGGGAGACACTGCTTCCTTGAAGTCATTTATCATCTATGCCTCCTACAATCCTTCTACCTCCTCTTCCACGTACATACCTGAGCCTTGAGGGGAGAGGTTTGTCCCCTCAAGTGATTTCATTTGTGAGTGGTGCTCTTGCTCTCTGCATATTTTCCAGTTGTGTTTTTTCCCTAGACTCAGGACATATTAAGTCTCAGGTTCTTGTTCGCTTTAGCAACATTGGATATGGGTTGCATCTCACGGATCATAAAGTGGTTAGTACCTCCCATAACATTTGTGTTACCACTGCACCAGAATATCTGACATGGAGGTTGCTGATATAAATTGTTGAGTTTGTAGCTGGGTGATATTAATCATTACTGGCCTTCTTGTAAAGTACCTTCCAGCACCATGAACTCTACTCAGTATGAGTGAAGTTTCTAGGAAAGCACCAGCATGGCTTTTCCATGTTCTATGACATAAGTAAGTTTCCCAGCCATAAGGCTATACCATCAGGTTACAGAGAAAAACCAGTAGCCTTGACAGTATATTGTGATTTTGGGGGGTGGTTTATGGGACACTTCTGGCTAATTATTCAACAAGATGTAATCTATTCCTCACACTGAAGGTTTTATTTGGTGCCATAAGATGTCTAGTTGTGGTTTTATCTCCTTCATTTTAAGGTGACTCCATTTAATTCTTTTCATATATGCAAATATAATTTAGAATGCTTCTACAGTAGCAGGCTTCCCTATGGTTTTTAGATGGCCTTTAGTATTTGTTGTTCCTCCTCATATTCTCTCTACTACTTTGTCTTCTCCTCACCCTCCTCCTGGTCAGTTTCCCTTTTCTCTTTATAACATTGTACTATTTCTCCTTCTTAGAAAGATCTCTTCCGCTTCTTTGATCCCCAGCAGCTACCTAACCTCTGTGGCTATTTGGATTTAAACACACATATGCAAAAAATACATTTACATAGAAAATAAAAGATACAATGTTTGTCTTTTTGTATCTGGGTTTTTCAATCAGGATGATTATTCTAGGTTTGAATTTGCAGATTTATACATGGGCTCCATTTGCTGCAAAAGAAGTCTCTTTGATGAGGTGTGAGATCTACTATCCCTATAGGTGTGTCTATGAACTTACTAGGGATGAATAGTTAGTTAGGTTTTAAGTATCATGTATGGATTCCCACTTGTGTAGCAGGCATTAAGTCTAATTACTCAGCTATTGGTTACTCCCAAGAATAACCAATAATTGGTTTCAATAATATTGAAAAGTGCCACTGTTTCAATAATGGGAGTGTGCTGGGCTGGTCATGGTTGTTGGCACAAGATTTACAGCTGGGTAGTGTTGCTCATGTTTTTCTCCCCATAGCAGCTTGCATACTGCCTTTAAATACTATGGGAGATGTTCCTGAAGGAGGATTTCAGATCCATTGCAGGTTAATTCCTTGAAGTCCTGGATCTAGTGTATGGCCTTCATAGCCTGGGAGGCAACCAAGGACATAATTTTTATGGAGGATACGGGATTAATATTTAGAGATATAAAGTCATTTATTATTTTCTACTACGAAAATATATTATTATGTAGTCAGTAAATGCAGAAAACAGGAATCAGCTTAACTATGGCTTGAGGAAACATGGATTGTAGTTAATAGAGTTGTTAGAAATCTTCAGGAAGTTTGGAATTTTCAGAAAGCATACATTAAAGAAGTGATTTTTGATGAGTATTTATATGTTTCAGCCTTCTTTCTCTTGGATTTAAATTTATTATCATAAGGTTAAGTCAGATAAAGTAATTTGGGAAGACTTTAAGTAGCTAACAGAATATCATTTAATGTTTGCCATTATAGAAATCACTCTGTGAAGAGAGTATTTGCTATACAGCTCGAGGAACCTACATTCAGAACCTCAGCACACACATGCACTCTGGGTGTGGTGGGTTAAATTTTAACTTTGGCACTTGGTAAGGATATGTAAAACATATAGAGACAGGTGGATATTTGGAGCTCAACAGCCATCCTACCTTGTTCTGAATCAGTGAGCTCTAGTTTTATAGAGAAACCTCATCTGCAAACATAATGAAAGTGTTAGAAAAAGTCATGCCATGTTAACCTATGTCACAAATACACATATGCACACACAGTCACAAGCAAAAGTATGCACATCAACATACACATGTGTACATCCAGAAAGATAATAGCTTCTGAGTTTGAGTTAGAACTTGAAAAGGTTTAGCTACAGAAATTGAGTATTGCTTACATAGTTGGGAGATAACTTTTGTTAAGAACTCTTATAAGTTTTGAAAACTGTCATAGTATTGGTAGTCGGTAAATTATAATATATGACCTCTTTCTCTCTTGGTTCAATACTATATCTTACGGTCATTATAATTATATGTTTTTAATGCTTTTTTAATTATTTAAATTCTACCTATTTGGGATATGTGAAATCAAGAAAGGAGAGGAAAGAGAAAAGATTAGGTGGTGTGCATCAGGAAGCTGATTTTGTGACTTAATCCATGACTGAATGTGTGTAATGTATAATATAAAGTAATCATGGGATAATGAAACAAATGCAACTGATATGTTACCTAGGGGAGCATGAGGTCCTATGCTAGGGTCACATAACCTACATCAAGGAGTTAAGTTTTACTGAATAATTCTGTGCTGTAGATTAGAAGAAGATGTTTACTAGATCTGAGTTTTCCCAGATTTCATTACTGTGCATTGGATTCATCTGAAAAAAGCAAAAATATTTTTGGTGTTTCTAATGTCTAGAACAAAGATTTTTTTTTTTAGGCTGGCCTGCTGATTGGTATAGGCCTATAATTCCTATAGTAGGCCAAAGCAGAAGGACTGTAAGTTGAGGGCCATTCTGGAAAATAAAATGATTTCAAAGATATCTTGGCAAGTTACTAAAATTTTGTACAGAAAACCAAAAGAAAAGAGGAATAGAGTTATAGGTCAATTGAGTACTTGGAAGGTGTGAGGCCCTAAATCCCAAGTCAGAGACAGGGAGGAAGGGAAGGAGACAGAGAGGAAGAGGGAGAGGGGGGCAAAGCAAAAAATTTGATAGTTTGCTTTTTATCAGCTGCATAAACTTTGTTGAAGCCACAGAGAACTGGCTTTAGTATAAAATAAGAGCTATGGATAATAGATAAATGAATGAGTGTAACTATTTCCAAGACTTTACAGGTGATCAAAGTATAAGTTGTATACACTTCCTAAGGTTAACTGCATTCTATCATTTAAGTTGTAAAACTATATTTATAGCAGGTACCATATAAAAATCTATGTAGAAAGACAGTGTTGCTCCATTAGAACAGTATTCCAAGACAGTTCTTCAAGGTGTGGTAACAAATCCAGCCAGCAAAAAGGTCTTTAAGGTCGAGATTTTTATTATTGCCATTTTACTGACTTTGAAACTGTAGCATAGTGAGAGTGATATACTTCTGTGTGTTCCCACTACACATACACTAAATATCAGAGGTGGAACTCAGAAGCAGTTAGAATTTTTAATACTGTATCACACAGGCTTTAGTAGCATATGGAGAAGATCATGGGAGAAATACCAAAAGAGCAACACAATCAAAATCTTTAGAGATGTTAGATAGGTGATCAGTATGAACACTGCAGGAAACAGAAAGACAGAATCAAAATTGTAGAGCCAAACTGCTAAATTAATGGGGAGTCCAAGAGGCTAAAGGAATACACAGAAAGTCCATTAAGGCATTTAGAGGTCTTATTTCTTGATAAGAAGATATATGACATTTAAGGAAAGTTATTGCCATAAATTTTCACTTGTATTTTGCTCATTTGCTCAGCATTTTATATAGCCTGTGTGTGTGTATGTGTGTGTGTGTGTGTGTTTATGTGTGCTTATATGTTGTGTACAGACTCACATTAGTGAGACTGTGGCACACATCTCTGTGTATATATCTGTTGCTAATTAGGAAATACAAATAAAAAAATAGGCAAATAAGTGTGAATGGTGCAATGCCAGGACAAGCACACCAGACTAAGATTCAGGAGAGACATAATGCTTTTTACAGTTATCACCTTGGTTTTCTCTTATTTCCTATACTCAGGAGAAGTAGTGTTAATTGTTTCAGATAGTAGGGAAGGATATATAAAATTCCCAAATAGACTAAAGTATTTGGCATTTTTCTATAAAGTATCAACTAGTATTTCTACAGCACTGACTGTGGTGGTATTTCTGGGTCAGTGAGACATCAGAAAAGACACGCACTGGGGTGGTGTGGGGGTTGGAAATAGGAAGAAAACTGAGTATGACCTGATCACCAAGATTTTCTGTGCAAGGAATGTGGAATGTAGATGCCATCTGGAAGTCAGTGGGGTTCACTGAAGGAATTTTAAGTAGTAGAGTTGCTTGAACCATGGAATTTAGGAAGCTCAATCAAACAATGGAATGCAGATGGATGGAGAAAGCATGGAAGTCCTTTAAATGGCTTCTGTAGTAATGATTAGGCTCCTGTGTTCCTGTTTGATAAATCTATACTGTACATTAAAAGGTAGGGCAAAATTACTGAATAGAATACGGTACTGAATTAGAAATTACAGAAAATGCTTAATGATGGGAATATGAAAATAGAAATATAATACTTGAAATATCTAAGAGTAGCTTTGATTATTAGAAATTGCATTTTTCAGATACACTGCAATTATCCATAGTGATTGCTTTTAATAATAAGCAGTTATAATTAAGGATGAAAAAAGAACATTATTTTTGCATATACCTGTACATATACGTGTAAAGCAACAGAACCTATATTATGAGAGTTCAGTAAATATTATCAGGATGACAAGAAAAAAAATCAGGCAGAATTTTGAAAGGATTTAATTTATCATTCAGTTCAGTAGAAAGAAAGAGAAGAAAAGAACAGATTTTAAAAGCTAAATTTTTATTTTTTAAAAGACGATTGACATTTCTTTTTAGAAAAATAATTTAAATCAAAACTTTTCTTTTTAGCTGCAAATTAGGGACTGCATGGTGACTTTGCATTCTGAAATTTGTCAGACTTTAATGGTAGAGCCTTTATGTTGAACCTAGCTATAGAAAGGTGCTTTTATCACATTCATTTCAAATTGGCAAGGGATAAGTGTTTGTGTGCTGTTAGAGATCCTGTGTTAGAAGTCATTGTGAAGAAAGAGAAGCTGTGCTCTATCCTGTGCATTCCTGATGCCCAGTTATCATGAAATTACAGTCTTCCAGGCTCTGTATATGTCTGCTCTGAAGTGCTGCTCAACTTTGAGCAAGAAGATAAAATAAAATAAGCAGATAATATGCTGTGGTTTCAGCCACATTCACCTTCAAAGTAATTTATATCCTGAAAGGTAAATTGAGTTTAATCTAAAGTAAATATCAACATCAGAATTCAATTAACTGACTTACAATAATTTTAGACTATTTTAAGTACATTTTAAGTTTTCTTTTGTAGCTTTCATCTGTGGGTTATTACAGCAAGAATGGGGGCGGAAAAAAACAGACTTGAGATTTATACAGATCCTAAGAGTAACCTTAGCTCAGTCTTTGATGCTCAGTTCTCTCTGTGTTGCCAGAAAAGACATGTAATTTGTGAAGATTTGAGCTTATAAAGAACTAGCCTGGTCGCAACCCATATATTAGGGTTTTTGGACGTGGTTCTTAGTATAAATATTATTATCTTTAGTTTTATCACATGAGAAAATAAGACAGCAAGAATCATTTTTAAAGCAGTCCTTGGAACAAGATTAGTGAAAACAAAGTTTTCAAATACTATTCAGATTTTATTGTTTTATTTTTATTTATTTATTTTTTTTACTTTTTTTTTTTGTTTTAATGCTTAAGAGGAGCCTCATATACAAGCGAGCAAACTTGACAGTATGGTGAAACATCTAAGCTTTTTTTCTTATGAATATAGTCATGTTTTTTTAGCCGTGTATATCCTTGTTCAAGCTCCCTTCCCCATCCCACCCTTTCCAGTCGATGTGGAGAAGAGAGAGTGACTATTCTGATTTTAAAACAAATATTCAATGTCTGAACTAAATGGCAACTGTATTTGATCCTTTCAGCCTCTCTTATCTCCACTAAGATAATTTTTCCAATAATTATAAACACTATTTACTATATTGCATAGTATGTGGATTTTCATTTGTCAGCTACAGGCTATATGTGCACACAACTCTGTTATTATTGGAAATTATATTCATGGCACTATACAAAACAAGGTCGGTATTGCCCCATTTCTGTGTGTCTGCAGATGCAGAGGTCAGTCATCCATGAGTTAATAAACCAAGGGCATGACCATGCACACATATTTCACAACTCTCATTCAGTTGGTCACTCATACATTCTGTGGCAAGTTGAGCGTTGTCATAAATAAATATCTACCAAAATGATCATTCTTGTCAAGCCAGATGCTGTTATTCTCTGCTTTTTGAGAAAAGATGTGATGATGCTAGTTTCTTAATTCTAAAATCACTCCCGATTTTTTTCTGATTAAGTTCTCCCAGGAACAACATACTATGAGGTGAAATGTGGTGGCAGCACCTGTTAACAGGTCACTATTGTAGTCTTTTGTATTAACTAGAACTTCCAGTCATAAATGAACAAGATAACTGTTTTTGTACACTCTCAATAGTAGCCTTGAATTCTTACCTAGTTAATGAAACATTTTAGCCCTGGCTCCATTTGAATCTAGATATTTTAAAAGCTCTATCTCAGGCATGCTGAATGAAAAATTGGCCAGCACATTGACTAACTGGAACTTTTTTGTTTATTTTTGAATATAGACAGAAGCCAATGCACTATAATTGAATTGACATGATGGGCTTTATTATTAATTTGCAAACAAGTCCTATTTCACTTGATTCAAGTATCGACTCCATAGCTTAAATGCATTGTTTTGAACTAGGGATTTTGAAAGTTCAAAGTAATCAGATTTGTCTTTGTCTTTGTGGGTCATTTCATGTAGTGAACTTTCAGTGTTTTAGGTACATCCATGCTGTGATGTGGTCAGCATATTCTGTACCCTACAGAGGCTACTGAAATGATTTCCTTTATCAGGAGCTGACTACTTTTAGTAACTAAATAGAATTCTATTCATATGTATGTATCACATGTTATTCATTCATTTACCTCTTACGGGGGAGCTCAAATTGTTTTTGAGAATAAGAGTCTTCATAAAATTACAGAGTTAAGATGCATGTGTTAGAGAGCAATTGGTAACAACAGATTCAGAAAGAGTAGAAGATATCATTGACTTCACGTGTGTAACCACATTGTTTCAACTAGCTCCAGTGGATGGGTAGCTCAACCCAATGGTCATACAGTTGGCCCTGATTAAATTAAACAGGTCACAAAGTCTGAGAAAGGGGCTGGTAGGGATGAAAAAGTTTTGATAGAATTTGGGGTGGAGGTAAAAGGAGGTAGCCAGAGAGAATAATTAAAATGCATTATATAAGTATAGAATTGTCAAATAACAAATTTAATAATTAGATACTGAAAATATAAAAAATGTATTTTTATATTAAACTATTCAATTGTTGTTAAACCTTTCCACTTGTTTTTCAGCTGCTCCAGTTGATATACTCAAAGCACTAGATTTTCACAATTCTCCAGTGGGGATATCTAAAACTACAGGATTTTGTACAAACAGAAAGAATTCTAAAGATTCAGATGTTGCTTACAGAGTTACAGAGGAAGCACAAATCAGCGCCCCAACGAGACAGCTATTTCCAGGTAGGTTCACCATCATTGCTCCTGTTACTCTTGACATTGCTGTTATTACTAGCTCCATTTGTTCTTAGATTATTAGTCTTTCTATTGTGCTATATAATATCTAGTTATATAATGAAATAAAATTTTTATATACCCAAAGCCAATAAAATTGTAATCACCAGTAATGTATTGAAAATATCTGCCAGTTACTAATTAGCCTGGTAATAGAAATATGATTAGTTTCAGAGATTTAATGGTTCATTTTGTCTGCAAGTTAGTATCAGAAGGAAAATTTTATGACTATCCTATATTCATGGGTGGAGATTGAAGGAAATCTTTACCATTAATGATTGATTAGGTTAGTTTAACTACCATGTAGACCAAGATAAACTTAATGTACTTTGTCTTACCATTACTGTAACTATTTTCTTTCAAAGAAACATTTTTTTGGTAGATGTTCACTTTGATTGTTTTTTATATATTATTCTTATGAGAAGTTTAATACAGTGTGATGGTAGCTTGAATACAAATGGCTTCTGTAGATTCATATATTTGTTTGTTCTTAGTTACTGGAACTGTTTAAGATGGGTTAGGAAGTGGGGTCTTGTTAGAGGAGGTGTGTCATTGGGAGTGCACTTTGAGGTTTTAAAAGCCTATCACAGGCTTAGTTTCACACTCTCTATTGTATTGACAACTGGTGGATCAGATGTAAGCTCTCATTTCCTACTCCAGGACCATGCTTTCCTGCTGCCATGTTCCCCACCATAATGATCATGGACCAAATCTCTGAAATTAAGGAATTAATGGCTTTCTATTATAAGTTGCCATGGTCATGGTGTCTCTTCACTGCAGTAATATAGTAACTGAGACATACAACTAAGTCACTTCTCACAGATAGAATTCAGGGCTTAGAAATTTTTTATAAGACTTTATTGGGAATATTTTCATGTGATCCTACTGATAAAAGTTCTAAAATATGTTTTTAACTTTTTATTTGAGAGAATATTTGATACAGTAGCATTAATTGTGCTAAAATCATGTTGGAAAAGATCATTGAGTGAAGAAATGAAAAATCCTGATATCACTTTATCTAAGCAGATAGCACATTACACAATCTCCAATTTTATACATCCCTGTTATTAGCCTTCAACTTGGTTCTTTTGCTTGTATTTAATTGGCATATAAACTGAGTTCTGCAGATGCTATTTAACTTGACCAAATATATTATAATGATACAGGTGATATAAGGTCAATATTTGATATATGATCAGACTTCATTTTGATGTTTTAGGATCTTCTCAAAATAGTAACAATTAAATTACACATATTGTTTATTCTTTCCCTATCTGAAGAACCCGTTTCTGACTTTATGAATTAGCTTTTAAATTAGTCAGAAAATATTATAAAGAAATTCAAAATTATAAACAAAATATTATTTCCTAGGAAGGACATTGTGCTTTTCACCCTCTTCTTTTTCTTTGTTTTGTCTCTTTCTATTTTGTGTTTTTCTCTATCTCTTTCCCTCCCTTCCTCCCTCCTTCCCTCCCTCCCTTCCTTTCCTTTCTGCTATGAGGAGTGTGACAGACAGGGCCTTACCTTACTCTGTAGTTCAAACCTTCCGTCAAACTAGTGAACTTTCTGTCTTAGCCTCCCGAGGAACCATTATCCCCTGCTCTAAAGTATTTTGAAAACACATTTATTAGGGGCACTCATTAAAGTTTTCATTATGTTTTGATTTTCATTAAGTTTCAGTGAATAAAAACAATATATTGATGCAAAATACTGACATAGAAAATTGTATTTAAAAGTTAAAGGTCAAAAGTTTTTAAAATATTAATACCATATTCTGAAATTCACTTTAATCTTTTGAAATATTAGTAATGTTACTTTTACCTTTTCATTTAACTATATATTTTTATATCTAGTAGGAAAACAATAATCTTGAAAAGAAAACAGAAAAATGTGGACTAATATACTTGCTTAGAAATACTATATGATACAGTATATAAAATTTTTACAATTGAATCATCATCTCAGGGTCATAGTAGTTAATTTAATTAATTTGGTATTTGTTCATTTTTTTTTTTGTCACGAGAATGACCATTATGTATGCCTGCCTGTGTAATTCTCTTCCACTCCAGTTAACAGAACTCATGTGTATGAATGTTTTACCCCAGTTAACACTCTAGTGTTCTGGCCTATTGTTTAGCAATAACTATTTCAGATAAGAGACTCCTATGATAGGCATCTCATATACATTCTTTCTTAGAAGGAGAATTTCCTGCAAATTATACATTAATGATAATTACAAATAATAATGATAATATTTCCATTATAAATACCAAATTAGTGAACATTATTTACAAAATGGTACATTTCCTGATGAACACAGATGAAGGACTGAACACTGCAGCAGCCATCATTGAAAAGAGGGAATTTTATCAGGAAAAGTGATTAATATACTGTTGCAGAATGAAAATATATGTCCTCCAAAGTGACCTTTTAAATTAAATAAAGCTGTTCATAAAATTTATTGTCACTGTTAGAATCCCTGATATAAATATCCTAAAAAAGGCTATACATTAATTTACATCTTTGTAACCAACAAAGAAAGAGGATATTTAAGCTTACTTCATAGATGAGTTGTTCGATAGATGGAGTATTTTAGTTAGGTATTTCATGATACCTAACTATCAAAGGCACAGAACTAATACATATGATATATTTGAATATCATTGAAGTTGAAGTATACAGAATACCATTGAATTATTATCACTATTAAAATATAAAAAATATTTTTGAAGGATACATTCTGTTTTGAAAAATATTGAACAAAATTTAAACTCTTAAGAAATCATTGTTATTAACAATTTCTCCTTTCTAGTGTCATCTGTGTGTATCTCTCTTAGGGCCCACCTTTCCATCTAGCTCTCTGGGGTTTAGCCTGTTCTTTTTTTCTTTGATTTTAGTTGCAGGGAGGGAGGAGCAGACAAAGGGGAGGGAGGGGGAACAGCAGTGCAGCATATGTAAGTGAAAAATAAACCCTTCTTAAATAGAAAAAAAATCATTGTTATTATGTCATTTACATAAAATTTTTAATAAAGGCAACATCTATTGATAATAAAAACCAATTTTAAGAGTAATGTCTAAATCTGTGATAATCATAATAGTTATTATAGACAATTATTCTAGATAAATATAAATATCAAATATTGGTCATTGGCACTTTTAACATAGTCATTTAGCATGTCTTAAATCTGTGTTTGTATTTCAAAATATCAGTTTTAAAGCTGTTAAACTTCACATGTCTATGTGTTGATGACTGTTGTTTCATGTTTTTAATATAGTGTAAGCTAACGTTTTCAGAATTTATACTCACAAACTCAATGGCTTTTTAAATTTTCATACAAACCAGTACTCTTATATGAGTACAATTATTTCTGATGTAACACCTTTTCTAATGTCTTTATATAGACTACTTTTTTGGTTACAATGTACAAAGTATTTTTCCCCCAGATCATTTTAATGTCCTTTTCTTTCACCAGGAGTTCATAGAAAATTTCAGTTTATTTATCTTGAGCCTTCTTCAGTAATAGAGTGAATTACCTAACTCTATATTTGAATCGCATAGCAATTATAAAGCATACTGTTAAGTGATGTGCTTTATCACCTTTTCATCTCATTTCTATGATTATTTCTCTCATAGTAGTTTTCATAAATTTGCAATACTAAAACCAAATAAAACTAAAGTTTTCTGTTATGTTTAAATCAAGTTAGAAGACATAGACATACATTAGAAGTAAAGTTTGTAAACAGCATGTAGGCGATCCTGGGTTCAATCATTATACCAAGTAAAAATTCCACTAGAACAATATATATCTATATATGCACATGCATAACACATTTTAATTGATTAAAATAATGATTTGACAGGTAGCTTGAGAGATTTTTGTGGTAGCTTGACAAATTGAAAACAAACAATTTTTATTGTGAAATCTATTTAGTATTAATTTAAAAATATAAAAATCAGTAAATATTAATTAAATCCTTTTTAAAACAGTTATAGGATTTAGTCTACATCATTAGCTAAGCTAAGAAACATTATTTTATTTGCTATGAACTTATGACAACAATGTCTTGTGACTAATGGAGCTGACAAGACTGAGGATTCTCTTTAATGACATTTTATTTATGTGCATGCCTACATTAATTTGCGTGACTGTGCGTGTGTGTGCATGTAACAGAGGACAATTTACTTACAAATGTTGGTTCTTTTTCCACCATGTAGTCCTGGATATTGAACTCAAGTTATCAGGTTTGGCAGCAAGTCTCTTACATACTAAGCCATCTCTCTATATCAATATCCCAACATTTTATCTAAAATAGTGTATTGGTTAACACTTACATAGGTTGTGCACATATGTGCAGTATAAAAATAAGCATCTATATTACCTGTCACTGTTCTACTTTAAATGCATATATAAAATTTCCCACTCAGGAAACATCTTTCTTTCACTGACATTCTTAATGAATTCATCAAGTTCTATTTTAAATGATATTTACTGAACAAGCCTCAGTCATTTGAAAAGTCAGTATTTGAAAAAAAAATTCTATAGTAAATTATGCTTTCATGAGATGTAAACATAATATCTTTACAAATAAGCATCTTCTCATCGTGAACAGAAGTGAAACTGCATATCTTTGACATCTTTGGAATTTGAAGCTATGGAAGTCATTTTCACAGTGTCTTTAAAAAATCATTTGCACTACAATCTGTAATGAAATTAAGAATGAATAGATTTAATATGAAAGCTCTTGATATAATCCATAAAACACCTGTTTTGTGAATGGATAGTATTTTAAGTGAAGGAACACATTTAAATGAAGTTATAATATATATAATCATATGTATTTGAATAATGGTTATATATCATAAATACTCTTACTTTGAAAAATAAAACTTACCTCTTAGAATGTAATGTTTCCTTAATAACACAAAGAGTCCAAGTATAAAAGTAATATATTTAAGGAAATCCTCAAATTGACAATTTTAGCCAATGTTTAGTAAGCACCCAAATTGGTCAGGCAGTAGACTAGGTACTTGAGATATAATCACGAAAAGAAAAAAACAAAACTGACAGTATGCCTTTATGCCTAATAGTTTTGATTTTCAGTGGCATCATTTTAAATAGTGAAACTAAATTGTGTGATCAAAAATCTCCTGTGTTTACATAGATAATGAAAATGTTTTTGTATTACCTTATTGCAGTGCCTTTTCACAAAGAGCATGTATGAGACCAGTGTGGACAAAGCTAAGAAATACAAAGCATATATCAAAAGTAGTCATTAAGTAAATGTTTGGGGATTATTTTGGGGGCTGGAGAGATTCTTCTGCTGTCTTACTGCTCTTGCAGAGTATTGGAACTGCTTCCTAACACTTTTGTCAGATGATCAACAATGAATGAAACTTGAATTCTTGATAATCTGATGCCTTGAGCTTTCACTACTGTCATGGATCCACACACACAGATACACATAATTAAAATCATAAAAATAAGGATTGGAGAGCAATGTAGGCCCCTGAATATCCTTTTCTTGCACTCTGGGTCATGAGGCAAAAGTCTGTGGATTGTTGGCTGTATAGTCTATGCTTAATACCCAGTTCCAGTTAGTTTCTGGTTTCCTCCCTGTGGGTGTTAGACAGATGAGTTTAAGTGAGAGCAGGTGAGCCTAAGTTGTTTGCTACAAGTCAGTAATATTCGAGCCACCTGAGGAATTTCCACCTCGGGCATGGAAGTCTGATCCCGAGTCTCATTTGGTATTCTCATTGCATGAATGATCCAGCAGTCTTGTGTCTAGTCTGTGTGTTCTTCAGTCTCCAGGCACAACTCACAAATGATACAGGTAGTACTGGTGTTCAAGTGCAACAGAGTGACTCGGTGATTAGAAGTGCACACTGTTCTAGAAGATCAGAGCTCTGTTCTTAGTATATACATTGTGCAGTTCAGTCACCTGCACTCAAATGCACATTTCCTTTCTGCTCACATACACACAATTTAAAAAGCATCTAAGGTGACAATTAAAAATTTTAAATGAGTGCTCTGCTATGTTTGAAATTGAACTGGTAGCATGATCTTGTTTTCTGACTATAGGCATAGTTCTTCATAATTATTTTTTAGGTAAATGGCTTTAAGGCCTAACTTGGTTGAATATACAGACAACACTTGATAGTCATATAATCCCCTCTTCAACCACACTATTAGTTTAACTATTTCCTGCTTGACTTTAGCTATCAGGGCCATACAAAATGTTCAAGTAAAATTGTGAGCTAGGAATAATTTGTAAATCTGGACTTTCTAACTCATCTTTGTTTTTTCAGGTGGCGTTTTTCCTGAAGATTTTTCAATACTTTTTACAATAAAACCCAAAAAAGGAACGCAAGCTTTCCTTTTATCAATATATAATGAAAATGGTATTCAGCAACTTGGTGTTGAGGTTGGAAGATCACCTGTTTTTCTGTTTGAAGATCACACTGGAAAACCTAGCCCCGAAAACTATCCCCTCTTCTCCACAGTTAACCTCGCAGATGGGAAGTAAGTCACACAGTGAGAGAGTGTTGGCTGTACTAAAAATTTTCATTAATCGTTTAGCAGTCTTTATGAAGTGTGTTTTCTAGTGGCTATTGATGGGAAACACCCCCAGAGACCACCATAAAATTCCCAACATTGGTGTAGTCTACTTCACTATCTGTGCAGGTAAAAGCTGAAAAAGATCACTAAGAAATAAAACTTGCACGGATAAGAGAGAAAAGCAGAGCAGTGAGGATAATAGGAAATTAAACAGTAGTTCAAATTTGAGAACTGAGATGAGTCTCTGTTCCATGTATTTTAAAGAAAAGAGACACAAAGAACAATTATTTTCATTATTTAAGTGTTTACATAAGAAAAAACTAACTACAACTATTGTTAAATTTGAAGCTGTGTTTATCAAGTTTCTCCCATTAAGATATCCTCAATGCTGTATCTTTTAAAAGAAATCTCAATATAAATGTGTCTTTTGTATAGTAATAGATGTTGATAAACAAATAGATAAAACTAACAAACAAACAAACAAAAAACAAAACAGAGATGAGAGAAGAACCCCTTCCATACCGGAATCTGAGACCAGTGGTTCTGATGGTTCAGTGGTTAGAGTCAATTGCAGCCAAGCCTGTCCACTTGGGTTCAGTTCCTGGGAATGAATGACATAGTGGAAGGAAAGAACACATATCATGAGGCTTGTTTCTGGATAAGTCTGATTCTCCCTATTTTAGCAGCTATTAATTGCCTGTAGCTCTTTCTCTAGGGCTTGGATCTCTGAGAATTCTTCCATGAACATTGGCATAACAATTGGTTGCCACTGTTCAGGTCTTATTTAGGTCAATAGTGACTGTATTAAGATTTCATGTGTACAATTCCTTCTAATATATAAAAGGTGCTGTCTTATAACAAATGTCCTGTTTCTGTCTCTAACAATCATTCTGCCCATTCTTCTGTGATGTTTGAGGCTTTGTTATAGGGGTTATGTTGCAGATTTATCAACTGTGGATAGTCACTCATGATTAGTAAATATCTTACTGTAAAGTTGATCCAATTTGATATTATTAGTTTTAAGGTTGAAGATTATTAAATAAAAAATAGGGAAAGCTCAGTAAATAATTTTGAGTGATTATCAAATAGATAAGAACTTGTATTAAGTGGTTAAGTACTATTGATAATATGTTGAATAAATCAATAGGTAGCAATATTAATTCATGTATGTTTTTATTTTTTCTTTTTCTTATTTATGTATTTTCTCATATAACACATCCCAACTTCAGCTTTCCATTCAGACCCCTCTTACCTCCCATCTCCCCCAGAAACACTGCTCCTCAGTTTCCCTTCAGAAAAGAGCATCCCCCACAGTAGTATCAATTGAATTCAGCACAACAAGATGCATCAAGGCTGGGCAAGGCAACCCAGCAGGAGGAAATAGATCTCAGGAGCAAGCAAAAGAGTCACAGACTATGTTCATAGCAGCATTATTTGTAATAGCAAGAACCTGGAAACAACCTAGATGCCCCTCAACTGAAGAATGGATTAACAAACTGTGGTACATCTACACAATGGAGTACTACTCAGCAGAAAGAAAAAATGATATCCTAAAATCTGCAGGCACATGGATGGATTTGGAGGATATCCTCCTGAGGGAGGTATCACAAATCCAGAGAGATAAGCAGGCGATGTACTCACTCATTAGTGGACTATAGACAAAAAAAAAAAAAAGAAAAAACAAACAAACAAACAAAAAAAAAAAACAAAGCATGCCCAAGCTGCAAACCACAACCACTGAACAGCTTGGGATCTAAAACACCTTGGACTGACACCTTGGATCTCACTCCCCCTAGAGGAACACCTGACTCAGTCTTGATGTTGTGGGGAGAAAAGTGGGTCTACCAGGAGGGGAGGCTGAGCTAAGCAATATTGGGACCTTGGGACCACTTGTCGCCTGTCCAGGAGCTGGGATGGGGAGTTGTGGAGAAGAGAGAATGACCTGATGTGGTGGGAGGGGGAAGGGACCTTGAATAAGGATATACAAGGATAGAAATGTGACTTCTTTATTTACAATAAAAAGGAAAGAATTAAAAAAAAAGTCAGAGACACCCCCACTCTCAAAGGAGTCAAACAAAGTCCTTAAGCTAAAGAACCACAGTGTATCTGCAGAAGACCTGGTACAGATCCTTGCAGGCTCCTTGGATGCAACTCAATCTCTGTGAGCCCCTAAGAGCCCTGCTTAGCTAAATCTGTGGACCATGTTCCCCTGGTGTCCTTGACCCCTCTGTCTCCTGCAATCCGTCCTCCCTCTTATGTGGAGTTCCCTTAGCTTTCTGAGTTTGGCTGTGGGTCTCTGCATCTGTTCCCATCATCTGCTGGAGGAAGCCTCTGTGATGATTAGGCTGTTAGACACCAATCCTATGAGAATAGCAGAATATCATTTTATTGTCACTTTTGTGTCAGTTCTGTTTGTTTCTAGTCTAGGTCTCTGGGCCATGATTCATTTTTAATTCATGAATTTATTAGCAGATGCTTACTGTGTACAAGTTTTATGGCCTTCTCTTGAAACTATTAAAATGCGACAGATTTGTTAAGATGAAATGACATAATAACAATTGGAATGAAAAACATCTTGGCATATAAATATGCTTCAGTTTGTTAAGGACAAGCATGTTTTTTTTTTTTTAATCACAACTGACCACTCATTCTGTAAATATTTATATACTGTCTACTACTTGGATGGCAGTTATCAAGGTACAGGTATTGCAGCCATGAGCATTGCAGGAAAAGTCCCTCCTTCCACTCTTGTTCATGTGAATATTGTTAGTGCTTTGTAGACAAAAAAACCCACATAAACTTAAATGCAAAATACTGATAGATCTATGAATAAAACTGCATCAAAGGAAGAAATGCACTGTACAGTAGTGTTACATACTTGGCAGTCTGTTACAAAGAAGTTGCTTTGAAGAAAGTAACGGTATGAGAATGTGGAGAATGTTCCTACAGGGCTTTTGCATGGAAGAGTAAGGAGACAAGCATTCAATCAGCTACAGAATATCAGAAAGCAAAACCTATAGGTTGTGAGTTGAGCAAGTACCAGGAGGCTTCTGTGGGACAGAGAATAGGAATGAACGGCTCTGTAAATATTTGCTGAGTCTCTTCAACACAAAGCTATAATTTGATAATAATTTTTTGTAATTTAATGTTATTTATCTATATATGTTTATATATTAGTGTGGTGTGTATCTCTCTCTCTCTGTATGTGTGTGTGTGTAAAAGAGAGAGAGAGAGAAAGAGAGAGAGAGAATGAGTCTTTATGCATGTTGATGAATGGGAGTGCATGTTGATGAATGGGAGGGTGCATATGTGAGTGACAATGGGAATGCCCTTGAAGAGTTGTGAATGTAGAGGCCATAGGATACCCAGCACAACCTTGGGGTTGTATTTCCTCAGGAACTAAACATCTATCTATCTATACATCTATCTATCTATCTATCTATCTATCTATCTAATCTATTTATATGAGACAGATTTTCACACTAGTATAAAGCTTTAGTGTGAGAATTAAACTAGACTGGCTGGCTGTGAAACATGAGATGAACACCTAGCATTGGGGTTAGAAGGGCATGCTGCCAGGTCCACTGTTCTCATGAATGCTGGGGACTAGACTCACATTTTAATCATGCAACAGTTAACTTATGAACTAAGTTCTTCCCAGCCCCTTCATTTATAATTTGGTGGTTGGTAGGATCACAAAGGCATGAAAGCACAAACCAGTTAGCAGTATAAAGTGGAGAGGTGAGGGCTTCTACTAAGCAGAGAATGATCAGCTTTTGTTTGGTCATAAAAATTCATGATGTTTTATTGATGGTATAGACATCATGAGAGAAAAGGAACAGTTAAACATTCAAATCGAGTTAATCTAGTATTGTTTAAATTAATATTATTTTGAATGCTATATTTAACTCTGTGATTTTTTTATCTCATTAGCACAGTTTAAAATAATTAAAAAAAAAACCCAATTGAGTTTACAGTTCAGATCAGATTATTTTTCTTTTCTGCTAACTAAAAGAACATCCCTCAAGATTAGGAGTGGTGTAAGTTAGTGCACAGGCTTCTTGGCATAAAGTCTGTGTAAATTTTACTTTCAGTGTATGAAGTTGCCCCAAGGCTCCTTATATGATTCTTTGCTCTGCTCAACCCTTCACTAGTTGAATGTGCTAGTGGAAATATCAAAGACAAAGTATGTATGGAAATGTACTTGGTTGTCACCAGTAGTCATGCCAAATATCATGAAGCAGACATTTGGGAATACTCATGCAACTTTCTGGGTATTTTATTTTATGGATCTGCTCCTAGACACTTCTGGAATATTAATCTAGCACTTTTCATTTGGAAGAAAATATAAACCACAGTGGCTTAAAGAATCCAAGTGAATTTCACTTAGCGGTTTCTGTTAGCACCAGACATTGTTAATAAAATCCTTTCAAGGATGCAGAGAAAGCATGCATGCTTCCAAGGGCTGGCCACATTCCTCCTTTTAAGCCTGTCATCACAGCCCTGAATTAGCTAGGGCAGTAGCTACAGAGTGAATTGAGCCTCCCATTCCACACATGCGCTGACTCTGCTTTCTTTCAGTGTGTTTTTCTTTTTGCCAGCCCTGGAAAGAGGGAGAGATATTGTGTCTCCATTTTGGATCCTGCCCACCGTGGTGATCTATAACTGTCTTGAAATTAAAGTGGAAAAAGAACATGAAAACACTTGAAATAAATGGAGATCAGGACAGAGTGGCACATTGTGTTTTACAATTAGAACATTCAGCTGCTCCATCTGGAGCAGCCATTCAGCAAGAGACAGACCCTTTCACAGTCACTCTCAGGGGATCTCCAGAGCAGAAGTTTTTTTCTTGTGGAATTCCACTTTGGAAGAAGGCGTTTATGCACAGAGAAACCCAAATCCATCTCAATCTCTGTTAGATGTGTTCATCAGAAAACACAGTGAGGCAGACTTGTCCTTATCAGCACAGGTGCCTAATCCATTCCAGTATCTTAGGAAACTGTGTCCCTTCAAGAACCTAGAGTGCTGTCCTGAGTCAGCAGTAAATTGTCACTAGCTCTAATCCCTGAAGAAGCATAGTGTCCTTCCGTTTTCTGTGCCATTTCAGTTTACTGTTGACATTTAAAGCTCACTTTCTAATGAGTCTGTACATTTGGCAGCCAGAGCCCTTGAAGCTTACAAAACAATTGCTTCATTTTTACAGGTGGCATCGGGTAGCAATCAGTGTGGAGAAGAAAACTGTGACAATGATTGTTGATTGTAAGAAGAAAATCACAAAACCTCTCGATAGAAGTGAGAGATCGATAGTTGATACCAATGGAATCATGGTGTTCGGGACAAGAATTTTAGAAACAGATGTCTTTCAGGTAAGAACAAATTTCAGATGAGTTTTGTTAGGTCAAGTAGGTTGTTAATTCTAGCAATCATGTTGTAGAACAGAGTTCAAAGCTCTAAAGAGTGACCTACTTTCTTCCGCTCTGAGTGGAGTGATGATGTTTTCTATCGTGGGGCCAGAGGAGGATTAGACAAAGGTTACTACAAGGCCAGGGAAGCATTGCAGAGATTGGTTGATTTGAAAAGAAGTGTCCAGTTCTCTTGGCAAGGACAATCTGTTTCACTATTAACTTTTATTCTTAGTACTTCAGCTTAGAGAAAAAACTTTTACTCCCCATTTTAGGAGATTAAGTCAGAGAAATATCCCAGGCATATATTATGCCTGACTATTTTCTTTTTAGGTGTTTTCTAATAGAGATTATATTGATAAAGATAAACTATAATTTTTAAAATCTCCTTTTAAAAGGTAAGGCACAAGTCAGGATGGAAGTCTTTCTAATTGTTTTTAGCTATTTATCATCATGATACTTTATTTTGATCTGTCAGTCATTGTTTCTGGCAACTAATATTTTTGTTTTTAGCCTTTTTCTTGAATAAATAGAATCAAGGCGTGACTATTAAGGTTACACATGCCTGTTGTAAATGTTTCTGGCCCAGACTTTCCGGGCCTGAACCAGACATTTAGTATCACTCTTGGCCCTGCTTAGCTTCAGATAATCACACATACGCTTATATTATTTTATGCTGATTGACCTAGGGCCCAGCCATATAACTTGTTAGTGCTTGCTCTCAATCTAACCGATCTTGTTCAGTCATGTGGCTCAGTACCTTTTCTCAGAGCAGAACTTCCTCTGCATCTCCTGGCAGCTCTGGCAACTCTGGCATCTGTGTCTGTTCTGAGATGTTCCTGAGTTTTCTCAGCCTGGTAGCCCCGCCCACACTTCCTGTTTGCATTTGGCCAATCAGCTTTTATTAAACCCATAGGCAGGACAAATATTTACATTGCCTGCATAATCCTACTACTTTTCCCTTTTTAAAACAAAAAGAACTCCAAATTTAATATTCTTTTTCTTTTTCATTACATATAATGACTTATAGACAACACTACAAACAAACACAAGCATCCATAATCCATTTTTTGGGAATGTGAGCATAATCCTCTAGGCTACCTTCTGCTGAATGGAGGCATTGGCAATCCCATGGGGATCCAAAGAAAAATTTAAGATTATGGATAAGTCTTTAGCAGAGTACTCTATAAAACTGGGTCATCTCAGCCAGTCTGCTTGAAGTTGTTTTGAATGCAGAACTCAGAGGAAACTTCAACAGAGGTGCTCTGACATTCTGAATCATCTAGGACATTCATTTTCATTGGAGACTTTTTAGGGGGCCTTCCTTGATCAAATTTTATTTTTTGTAACTGGGAATAAAACCACAGCCTCTCATTTTCTGTATAAATAAAAAGAAAACCTCTTCTCTAAAGTAGCATATCTTTGGATTTCAATTTAATGTCAACTCATTTTCAAAATATATAGATTGGATTAATCCAGGAGCATTTATAATTAAATGTCTTTTAGCAATTTTAACTACTTTACTTATAGTCAAAAAACTTAAAGACAAGACAATAATATATAATATTCAGACATTCTTTGTATTTTCCATTTTTAAGTGGCTGATTACTATTTTGTTTTCTTTTTTAAGGACTATTTCTATCCTTTTTTCTTTTATATTTTCTCTCTCAAGGCAACTATATTTTAAATATACCCTAAACCATTTACAGTATTTGTTTGTTTGTTTTTGTTTTTTTTTAGCTGTGTCTACTGTATATCTCTTATCTTTTCTGTTTCTGACTACCTTTTGCTTGGCTAGGGTGGCTGACTCACCCAGCTGTCCTTGTTTCTTTCCATTTCTACATACCTTTAATCTTCCTCCTAGATTCCTCTATTTCTTTGTTTCTGAACACACCTTTAATCTGCCAAGGTTTTGTTTAAGGATTGAAGGCTGCACTAGGGTGGCTAACTCCACCCAGCTCTCTTTATTACTTTCTGTTATATTCACAACTTTAATACTTCACCCAGTTTCCTCTTTCTGACCACACCCTTAATCTGCTAAAGTGTACTAAGAATTAAAGGTGTCATTAGGGAGGTTGCCTGGCTCCACCCAGCTCCTAGTCTTTCAGCTTTTTAACGAATTATCAGACATAATTACCACTCTGGGCAACTTGAGGGTTCATTTAATCACCAAGTAAAGCACTATCTTCTGCTGCTCATTAACTTCATTTAAGTATTTGGCAGTAAAGTCTCTTAAAAGACTCACAAGTGTTTTATCTCTAAGGCTGAATCAGGGAAGTCTCACTTTAAAAAGCCACACCTCTGCTTGTCTCCAGCAAACAGAGCTGATCCAAGAAAAAGCTGCCACTACTAAGAATCCATCTGACTCTGTTCCCTTTTGATTGTGAGAACACAGACCTTAACTCCACTGTAAGCAGCTTGTTTCTTATTTTGACTCAGGAACAGGCCTTGTTGGAGCTTTTAAGCCTGCCATTTTAAATTCAAACCTGAGCTCACATGCCTCACCAGGGCATCTCTGTACTGAGGCTCATGTGGGAGGCACAACTCAGAAACTGTTTGTGGCTCTGATTCTGTGATTTACAACCCTTTTTAAATTTTTCTCGTTTTATGTGGGTGCATATCACCCATGTTGGGCAGCCATTTGTTGTAAATGGTTCCTGCCCTAGTTTCTGGTCTAGCCCAGAGGTTTAGACCCATAGTCCCACAGAAACACACATGCTTTTTTATGCTGATTGAGCTAGAACCCAGAGCTAGAGCTTGCTCTCATCTAACCCATATTATTGAGCCATGTGGTACCATGGCGGTACCAAAGTACAGAGGTGTCTCAGACAGCATTCCTTTACATCTCCAGGCAGCTCCAAGGACTCTGACTTCTGTGTCTGGCATCTGTCTGGTGTCTGTGTGGCATATGTGTTTGCTCTGACACGTTCCTGAGTTTTCTTAGCCTTGTAGCCCCACCCACACTTCCTGTTTAGGCAGGACAAATATTACCAGCATAATCCCACTACACATGCCCATGTATTAGTATGCACAAAGACACACACACACACACACACACACACACACACACACACACACACACACACAGAGAGAGAGAGAGAGAGAGAGAGAGAGAGAGAGAGAGAGAGAGAATACATAAACAAGATTGTAACCTCAAGAGTCTCAGCTAGATCACTGCATATACATTTATAAGAATCATCTGAGGCTCAGTATTAAATAAAATGAACACTCATGATATTTTTAGATTCTGTATTTGGGATACTATTTCTTAATGACTTTTTTCATTACCATGTACTTAACCATTTGACTGTAAACAAAATATTTACATCCATCATGTCAAAATGAATTAAGTGCAGATGTATTATGGAAATATATAATGACAATATGCTCTTTGTACCTTATCATGTATTGAATATAGAAGAATGAATATTGACTTATTGAAAATATGAATATTATAGGACAGTAAAATCTTACTTCAACAGTTTACTAACAGTTTCATAGGCCAGTTTTCTAGTTTTGTAAATCATTGATATATAAGAACATTAGTGGATTTCTTCATTCATTCCACAATAATGTGAAAACTGTTCTTCTATTAAACCTGTAGTGACTATGACAAGGAACTGTGAAAATTTTCTCTCTGAATACTGCTCTGTATTTTGAACTTTCATGGAACTATATAAAACTTTAAAAAGGACATTTATTTATTGTTAGTTTTAAAATGTAAATGAACTTGAACCTTTACTTGTTATATTTATATCCCAGCATATTTTAGTTATTAAAAAAGAAGAAGCTCCTATTTTGCGTAATAAAATGATGAGCATACTTCAGAGAAATAAATGGTTTATACTTATCTAACTCAAATATCTATAAGACTTTTATTTACCAAATAGTATTATTGTGTGGCTATATAAAAATTCGTAGTGGACTCTATGTAAAATGGTCATGGAGATAATAAATGTTCAAGTAAATACACCTTTTTAATATCTTTTTTTAAAAGTAATAGTTTATCATATATGAAGATGTAGTCACTGATATGGTTTTTAAAAAATTTACTTGAAATTTTTTGTTTTTATTTTTGTTTATTCTTTGGTACTTATGTGGAATTCCCAATATTTTAAAAATTGTGTGAGCAATTCATAGTAGACTATATATTATTGTTTGATAAATAGTTTCAATGATACTACTGTTATGATAACATTAGGTATTCAATTTTCTGAACACTGCAATTGTCCCTTTGTCAAAAATATTATGACATATTTAACTAGGGACTTATTTAGAATATATAATTTTATGTACATCCTGCTTCACACTGCTGGATTGCTACTATTGTGCTAATATAGACATTACATATGCCTATATTTGCATCATATTATATGATTTTTATGATTTCAAAGTAAAAGGATTGAAAATAATTTAAAGTTTTTCTAGATTGGTTTTCATGGACATTCATGAGTTGTATTTATTTATAGTCCTAATAAGTTTTTTTCATACTTACAGAGTAATTTTGAAGTTATTCTGAATTGAGAATATTCTGATTCTTTTTTTTTCCTTTCTTGTGGATTTTTTATTTATTTTTGAATAAAGTCTCATTTTTTATCCATGTATCCCCTTGTTCAAACTCCCTTCCCCCTCCACCCCTCAGTCATTTTCTCTTTTCCCCATCTCTTTATTTCCTCCCTGGCAAGGGCAGGAGCTCCCAAGGTCCCAAGGTGGCTTAGTTCAGCATCCACATCAGGCAAGTGAGATTTTTTTCATCCTAATATCAAAACTGGGTTAGGTGTTCGTCTGGAGGGAATGGGCTCTAAGTTGTCAGTCTGAGGTGCTTCAGATCCCAAGCTGTGGTGTGCAGATTGGATATGCTTTGTTTTTTGTTTAAAGTCCACTAATGAGTGAGTATATCCCCTGCTTATCTTTCTGGGTTTATGATACGTCCCTCAGGAGGATATTATCCAAATCTATCCATTTGCCTGCAAATTTTAGGATATGTTTTTCTTACTGCTGAGTAGTACTCCATTGTGTAGATGTACCACAGTTTGTTAATCCATTCTTCAGTTGAGGGGCATCTAGGTTGTTTCCAGGTTCTTGCTGTTATAAACAATGCTGCTAATGAACATAGTTGAGCTAATGCTGTTGGGGTGCAAATGTGTGTCTTTAGGGTATATGCCCAATAGTGATATTGCTGGATCCTTCGGGAGATTGGATCCCAGTTCTCTGAGAAACTGCCATACTGCATTCCAGAGTGACTGAATAAGCTGATACTCCCACTTTCAATGGAGGAGTGTTCCCTTTGCTCTGCACCCAGAGCACAGGCTGTCATTTGTGTCTATAATCTTAGCCATTCTGACATGTGTTAGGTGGTATCTCAAAGTTGTTTTGATTTGTATTTCTCTGATGGCCAAAGATTTGAGCACTTTTTCAAGTGCCTTTCAGCCATTTGTAATTCTTCTGCTGAGAATTCCCATTTTAGTTCTGAAGCCCATTTTTTAATTGGGTTATTTAAGGCTGTGGACTCTAATTTCTTGAGTTCTCTATATATTTTAAATATCAGTTCTCTGTCACTTGTGGGATTGGTGATTTTTTTTTTCCATTCTGTAGGTTGTAGTTCTTGTCTTATTGACTGTGTCTTTGGCTTTACAGAAGCTTCTCAGTTTCAGGAGGTCTCACTTATTGATTGCTGTTATTAGTGTCTGTGCTACTGGTGTTAAATTTATGAAGTGATCACCTGTGCCAATGTGTTAGAGGGTATTTTCCACTTTCTTTTCTATCAAGTTCAGTGTGGCTGGTTTTATGTTGAGGTCTTTGATTCACTTGGATTTGAGTTTATGCAGGGTGACAGGCTTGGATCTATTTGGATTTTTCTACACACTACCATCCGGCTATGCCAACACCATTTGTTAAAGATGCTATCTTTTTTCCATTGAATATTTTGGGCCTCTTTGTCAAAGATCAGGTGTTCATAGAGATGGCTCAGCCATTAAATGCTAGGCTCACAGCCAAAAATATAAGAGAATATTCTGATTCTTAATACCAGTATCTAGATTCTTATGCAGCTTTCTATAAGTTTCAATTCTTCAGTTTTCAGTTGAAAAGTATAAAATACCCGCTCCCCCTAGAGGAACACCTGACTCAGTCTTGAGTTTGGGAGGAGAAAATTGGACCTGCCAGGAGTGGAGGCTGAACTAAGAAATATTGGGACAGTGGGACCTTGGGACCACCTGCCCCCTGCCCCGGGGGGCTGTGTGTGGGAGGGGGAGAGAATGACCTGATGTGTTGGGAGGAGGAAAGGACCTTGAATAAGGATATGCAGGATAGAAAGTGTGACTTCTTTGTTAATAATAATAATAATAATAATAATAATAATAAAAACTCCACATGTGAGGAACTGGACTTAGGGTGTATTCTTTGAGAAGCTCTCTCTCTATCTGTTTTCTATAAGACTATTGTTTTTCCATTCGTGACCTATTTAATTGAAGAAATTCCCCTTCTTCCAAGTGATTTGTCCAGAATAAGTTTTGCATATAATAAAAATAAGCAAGATATTTATCTGAAAAAAGTATAAAAGACCATTCTTCACAGTAATTTAAAAATAATAATTGAATAGGTTGAAGTAAATACTTACATGATGGAGAGTAATGTAAGTATTACATGATGAATACAAGCATGATCATTTGTAATTTGTAAATAATTATGTGTTTCAATTTACTTTTGAATTAATATACAGCAGTTCCTTTCATTATGATTTTATGTCTTTCGATAATGCAACATTTCAAATATTTTTGTACATTTTTGCCTCAGAGTAACTAGCAGTGACCTGTATCTTAATGAAAATACCTAATGGGTCAGTTTGTTTATCCTGTAAACAAAAGTTTTTTTTCAAGCTTCTGCTCATTTATCAAACAGCTTGTGTAATTTATATCTGTTTATTCCTTCTGTATACAACAGCACCTTAGCATGAACCTTATTAAGAGGAGGCTGGTGTTAGTGGATGTAGAGTCCATGCAGACACAAAGTGCCCACCCAACAGGTGACCTGGTTTGTCCACCTTGATGCTTCAAAGATGTGAGGAAAGGCTAATCAGAAAAAAAAATGTACCATTAAATGAGAATTTAGAGAGGCATGGTTTTCTTAGTTTTCAAAGCACTATCATTTTAATTTTCAATATATTAAATTTTATCAATCAAAGGCTTTTATATTTTTAAAGCAACTGACTCTGGGATAGGTGTCTCATGAGTAGTGAGATTATGGTGGCAATTTTGCAAAACCACTCAGGAAACATTAGGAAAGATTTATATTTATTATTATTACCATTACTATTAAATCATTCACTCAAGTGTGTGAGAACATGTAGACACATTCTTAATTTCAGTTCACTCCTTCTAAGTATTTTCTACACTAGTTTGAATCTTTAATACATGGTGCAGTTTTGGTTTTGGAGATAGTATAACATCTGTGTTATGAAAATATAAATTTAGGTGATTCTCCTCTTTATTTTTCTTTCCCCATATTCCATTTGCAATTTTTATCATTTTCTTTGTTTTTCTATGCACAGACTCAGAATTTCTTCCTTAGTTTTAGCCATAGAATTTCCTACTTTTATTCAAGTATGAGATTCTACACCTGGAACAAAAATCTGGCTAAAAAGTAAAAAATAAACAAATAAAAAGAAACCCATCCATGTAAGGTGGCAGGCACCTGTGGATCTGAGTACTAAATTGATTCTATTCCATATGCCTATTTCACTTTTCCCAGAAAATTTTGCTATCATCCTTAACTAGCTTGAGGTGTACTGGGTTTCTGCTATCATAGGGTCAATGGAAATACTAATGATGATATTTGAAAATTTAATTTCTATTTCTTTCTTTATTTATTCATTTATTTATTTATAATAGAATCATTTTTATTCATGTATCCCCTCGTTCCAACTTCCTTCCCTCTCATGACTCTCCTGGTTAGCTTTTAGCCTCCCTCCTCCCCATCCTCCATCCCCTCCCCAGAAAGGGCAAGAGGTCCCAAGGTGGATTAGCTGAGCATCCACACCAGGCAAATCTGATTTCCTCATCATAATATCAAGATTAGGTTAGGTGTTTCTCTTGAGGGAATTGGCTCCAAGGTGCCAGTCTCTGCACAGAAACAGTCTGAACCCTCCCCTTGAGGCTTCACATACTGCCCATGTCAGTGGACAGTTGCCTATCCTTGGAGGGCCTAGTTCCTTTTCCTGATGGGTCCAAGATAGCTGTTCCTGATTCAGTGAGTTCCCTAGAGCTCCAGCCAGCCATCATTGTGAGAGTTTTCCTCATAGTTCCTATCCCCTTGCTCATACAGAGTCTCCTCCCCTGCTATCAGCTGGATGAGGGACTCAGCCCAGTGCTCAGCCATGTATCCCTGCCTCTGCCTCTATTCATTGCTGACTGTAAGTCCACACACTGTGGAAGCTGCAGTATAATATTTAGTCTTTGTCTCATCCTCTAGATATATAAAATTAGTACAATTTTATTATCCTACAATTCATTTTTAAAACAGTTTTTTTCTGAGTTCTCTGTAAAATATCTCTCATTAGAGAATATAAATATAAATTGTCACTGTTGCATTCACCAATCACTTTTCATAATCCTATCTGTGCTCTGTAAATGTTGAGGATGTATTTAATAGAATATAAATCTTAGAAGGATGAATGTGAGTAATGATAACAATTTCAGTTATTTCACTTGAGAAATTAAAGATGAAGCCATAGGCATCAATCACTAAGAAGTACAATGACTGTCAAGGAAAAGAAGCTATGATAAAAATAACCAAGTGTTATCACTTGGTTTGATAACTAAATGATGTACTTTGAAGGAACTAAAGCTTTTCCCTCCTAGTGTTCCTAACTGAAACGTTACTTTATGCTGAAATATTGGAGAATTTATTTAACTGAGGGCCATTTTTAGTCTTTTGAGAGAGATATTTTTTCCAACATAAGATGAAAAATAGCTTTAACCATCAGAGGTGGATAACTGAGGCTGAACTGATCGGAAATAAATAAGTCCTAGTCTTCTGGAAAGTTTTACAACTTCCCATGTATTTCATGAAAACTATAGAGGTTTTTCCTTAACACCGTGTGTTATTTGTTTAACATTCTTTGTGAACTGTTGGTTAAATTCTTCTTGACAAATGAAAAATCAAAAAAGAATGATTCTATCTCTCTCCCCATAACTGGTAGCTTTCCCATGCTCTCATGGATGGCCCCCTATTTTGTACATGGGGGAAGCCAGCAATAGCTGAATTCAGTGCATTACCAAAACAAAAAAACAAAAACAAAATGGAAGTGAAACACAAAATTGAAAAGTTTTGGAGGGCAGTTATATAGATGGGCCAAGTATTGTGGGAGGCAGATATGCTTACATTTTATGAAAATGTGTGAAATTCTTAGAAACAAGGAAAAATACAGAAAATAGGATGTTAGCTGATTCATTCTTTCATTAAACTGTTGCCTTTTCTTACTCAAGCTACTTTATCAAAATTCACCAAGCCACTCAGCCTAGCATATATCACTTGTCTAGTTTGAGACGTGGTGTTTTTCTATTCATAAATTTTAAATAAAAAATTATGTAATTTTAAAAATATTTCTTTGTGTTGTAATCCTCAATAATATCTAAATTATTTTTCATATCTGTCTACGTGTACTAATTTCTGACACCACATAGAGATACCATAAAAGTTTTACTAAATGGTTGAACAAAGGTTCTCACTTTGAGGGTCATGACCAATTTGAGGGTCAAACAGGGGTCACCTAAGACCATCAGAAGTATAGATATTTCCTTTATGATTCATAGCAGTTGCAAAATTACAGTTATGAAGTAGCAACAAAATAATCTCATGGTTGGTAGTCATCAGTCATGAAGAACTGCTAAGAAGTAGCAGAGTTAGGAAGGTTGGGAACCTGGAGGCAAAGGGTATGGAATTTTTCTCTGGGCAGTTGTGGAGTCACAGGCCATGGGGTTAGTCTTTACTCTGGGGTCACACAGTCCTGGTGTGGTGTTTAGAGTGAGAACCGGAATGGTGAGCAGGACTTTGTTTATTTAATATCATCTGTAAAATGAGGAGTGTTATTATTATTACTGAAAAATAAGAAGATTTAATGATGCAACATATGTAAAGACACATCTGTCTGAGCAAAGAATTCCATATGAATTGACTTAGCTCAAAAATCTGATGCTTACAATGTCTATGAACACACTGAATCCTTGTAGAATTTGATGGGAATGTCAATAACATAGGAACTTCATGTGACTTTGTATGAGGTACAGATTTATAATTTATTGTTTATGAGAAGTGTCTAATAGTTGAAAACAAAACAGGTGTTATTATCAACTAGGACTTTATTATTTACACTCTTGAAAAACTGTAGTTTATGCACAGAAGGGAAGGACAGGCTCTTCTCAGTGATTTTGGTTGTCTGCTTTATTGTTGCCTGCAAGAACTTGATTAACTGCATTTTAGAATATAGCTTTGGCTTTGAAAAAATATATTGAAATTCTCATCTAAAACATTAGTGATTTATGTTTTATGCATTGTAACCCTAAGACTAAAATTATTTGTTTTTATAAATGTAAGAAAATATATAATTGCAAGAGAAACAGCAAGCTGTAATTGATAAATATGGTGTGATAATTTGCTAAATTTGCTATTTACACTTAGAGTCAAAATTGAGCATTGTAACAAGAGTTCAATAGAGATTTGTTTCATCATCACACAGGTGTTTCTCTACAAGGACTCAGTGTGTTCATAGACATTTTTAAATTTTTTAATATCGAAAATAAATGGATGTTTTTTGGTGGAGAAAAGCTTTTGCACAGAAAGTTAAAAGTATATGCACAATAGTGTCTTAAAGCAGGTTTTATAACATAGTTTATTCCTTTTGTGTGAATATGTGGACATGATTAATAGTATGTGTGGGGGGGTTGCATGAACAAGCACACATGTATGCACTCATGAATACATGCATATGAAGGTAAGAAGCAGACACAGGTGTCTTCTTTAGTTTCCTTATGTTTTACTTTTTGGGACAGACTCTCAATGAACTTGATCTTCACTGACTTGGCTAGACAGGCTGGCCAGCCATGCCAAGGAAGACCCTTCTGTCTCTACTTTTTTTAATACTAAGTTGACAAGGCACATGTCTACATGTCAGGCTGGTGATATTTTTTAAACTGGGCAATTGAACTTAGATTCTCATGCTATCAAACATATTATCAACTAATCCATTGCTCTTTGGTACCCAGGATCTTGTTAACTACTTGCTTAGTTTGTAAAATTTTGTTTGGAATTGGTATGCCTAATTCTTTACTAAGTACACATGCCAAATATGGCACTTTCTACTCTGAGTTTCCATTTTTAAAAGACACTGAAGTTCTGCTCATGGCTATATGTACACAATAAAGGTTTTATCAATTCTTGAGAGTTTTCTCTCATCATAGCTGGAAGGAGCATCTGGTTTTGGATTTTCACTGTGTAAATACATTCCTGAGTTCTGCAGACTGAGTTCATATGACATGTGTGGTAAAGAACAACACACAAAAATGCACTAAATGAATTACAACCAAACTTTAGGGAACATGTGGTCACTAAGTCAGTTTTTCCTTTGAGATGTGGCTGTACTCCATTAAAAGGCTCTAAGGTGCCCAACTGTCCACCTGAATATGTAGGAGCACTTCTGCATTAAAGAAATTTGATTACCAGATGGGGGTATGTATTTTATATTAAAGAACTTTATTGAGCTATTAAAATTTTTTAGTATGCATTTTAACTGAGATTGCTTGTAGAATATAAATGAGGTAGAGTTAGATTTTTGGGACTCTGTACAGATACAATGCACCACTATGCATACAATAGTCTTTGTACTAAAAGACACTCAATTATCTTCTGACATTATGTATAATAAAACATCAAAGTTGTTATTTCTCTCCTTTTACAAGTTGGTCTCTGTATAGCTAACCTTTGAAAAAGGCAGTACATCCTCTCTTTATCATTTCAAATGTCAAGAGATATTCTTTTTCAGCATTTTGTTAACTTTTAAAAAATGGTTGGAGAGTTCCTTGTGTTGTCTCTGTGTGCAAGTCTACTATTGGTAGCTTCTCAGATGCCACATCCATGTGGAATACTGACCTTCCCTCACTCAGCAGACATCAGTTGGCAAAATTTTCTCAATTAGAATAGAACTTCATGAGCTTGCCTGTCATCCATGTTGGGAAATAGAAAATAAAATAGGACAGCATTCAAGAGAACTGATTAAACACATGCTGCTAATGGAAAAGGAACTCATACTTTAGATTTCTGACAATGCTACTCTGAGTAAATATGTGTTGTTTATAGACATGAATTCTTTGGCATACTAGCTAAAAGCCAAGGGCTTTGCTTCTCTTTTTATGGCGTATAAACTACATTTACAACCTTTGAAAAATTCTCTAAAAGATTGAAAGTCATAAGATTATCCCAGACATAAATCTTTTCTACTCTGTGTTTTACAGTAAACACCATTAATCTGAGAGTAGCAAATGTAATTAATTTCATTATTGTTGAGATACTTTTAGAATGTGATCTTTTAAAGGCATAGTCTATTTCACTTCTTTCTCTAAATGGTTGTATATAGTTCTTACATGGGTGAACAGTATGTTGTAAATACCACCAAAGTCTTGTCTATTAGTTTCCTCTGTTCAGGCCTCTGTGTACTGGCTCCACAATTCCTAGTGTTTTCCTGGCAAGTAACTCCTATCTATGGAAGGAGAGGATGGCTCATCTCTTTGTTTATAACATTCCAGGGAATTTTTGTTTTTGATTGGGACTACACGTTTCATCCTTTCACATGTCTGTAGGTTGCTTCTCATTCACTGCATTTCTCTCCAGCTTCATTCATTATTCCTTCCCCCCCTTGCACCTTGTAGTCTACAGTGTGTCCCTTTCAAACATGCTAATTACAGCATAGTTCCTACCTATGCATCCAACAGAGTTCTGTGGTTTCTGCTTTAGTTCTATTCTCTTCCCTATAACTTCATTCTTAGTGTTCTTTATTCAGTAAATTTTTTTCTTACTGAGATAGCTATGAAACAGTCTATCCTTCTGGAAGACCACATTTCTTCTCCTTTTATGTTTGTTGAAATTGTTTCTGGCTTTTTAATCCACTCTGCTTCTAGAATCCAAACTTTGTGAGGGCAGAAGCTTTCTGTAGTATTAAAATATATATATATATAGTCATGCTTGCTATGCAAATTATTTCACTGATAAAATTTAAAAGCTAATAATACTCTCTAGAATTTATTAATTTAAGAAATATAGATGGCCTGTAGCTTCAAAGACATAGTAGATAAGGTATGTTACCTTTTAACTAAACATTGCATCCATTATACTTGTTCATTGTGTGCAGTGGATCCACCTTAGTATTTATATGTAAATAAGATCTTTTTTTAATATTCAGAATACACAAAGTATAAGAGAAATGCATATTTTTGCGGAAGAGTTTTCTCCAGTGTCAGTTGTTTTCTGTAACATCTGTAATACTTGGTAAAGATTTTCTGAATTAGAAATAAATTTCAGTAATGTAGGACACAGCTCATTTTCATAAAATTGGTTTCTTCATCTGGCTTTGGTGCACTACCAGGGGTGGTGTGTGTGCTGCAATTATACCAATGACTGTGTGGTTTCTCTCATTCTTTCCTTTGAGTTATGGTTCAGATGCAATGTGTGGTGTGTATTTCAGTTACACTAAAACTCTAAGCATTTTGGAAAGCTTTCCTTCACCCCACAAAATTCTTGGGAAAGTATCATTAACTGTACAGAATGTTTGAGAAGACACTGTGATGAGACTTAATACCTTTAAAAATTCAAAAGTCTCACTAGGCAGGAAACAGAGTTCAACTGATGTGATTTTTCTGGTTAGGTTTTAACCCCATGTAAGATTTAGTGTCCTTCTTTCTGGGTAAGCATTTAGAAACTCTCTCAAAACCCTCTTGGCTTTTAAAAATTTCATTTGTGAATGATGCCCATATTGCTGTGCTCAGTCCAATTACATGATCTTCTGGTTTTATGTGGTATTCACAACTTTCCTCATTGCAAACTGCTAAACTATCTGATGCTACTTTAACTTCATGTTTGCTCATACAGCTCTCCTATGCACTGATTCTTCAGGAATTCCCTGTGGAGATTCCATTTTTGCAGAATACTATTGTATTTAAGGCTTACAGAAAAAAAAATCATGGTGGAAACTTCCATTATCCTAACTTTTGCATTTTTCCCAGAAAAAACAGATTACATGATATATACTCAGCCTTGCTATCATGTTGGTCCAGCTATAACAATCATGGTATACTTAATTTCTTATTGTACAGTGGAAGGTCTCTGAAGTAAATTAGTTCTTCTAGGCTCTTATTGCCTTAAAATGAGAATAGGGGCCTTGCAGATATTTGAGAATCCTTCCTTCCATTGCTAATGGTTAACATCTCCAGTATTTTGTTTGGGAAGAGGATGTTCAACCACACCCTCCTTGCCTACACAAGTGTGATTCCAGTAAACTCTCTTTAATTTCTTACTCTGTCTAGCCAGCAATGTTTTCCAACATTTTTGCCCTCTCTCCTTTTGGTCACCTTGCATGTGACCTAAATCAGGCAATTTTCTCCATGCTACTATCAGGATACTTTGTTGTATCCCCAAACAAGACAGTTGTTTCTAAATTTAGACTTCTTAAGCACACCTACAATGCCCAGGAGAATTTTATATTTTATATTTTCATATAAAATCTGACCGGGTAGACCTTCATATTATGCACTATTTGCATACATGCCACATATTCATTATTCATTCATGCACTGAGAAGAACCAATGATTCCATAACATGATTGTGGTGCATAGTGACAAGGAATAAGAGTGTGTAGGTACCTCTACTGTGTGCTGACTTAAGTACATTTACATATATAATCCAAATAAGATGGATATCAAGGTAAGCACCATCTTTTTAAAATATATATCTTGAAGAAACTCCATCCAGACTTCCATGGTAACTGATAACACTTTTAATGATTGTGTATAAATGTTTATAACCATCACACATTTGTCTTCCTGGTGATTTTTACCAGGATGAATGTTAGTATAGTTTTGATTTACATTTCTCTTATGACTAAAGATATTGGGGATTTTTTCATGTCATTACTGGCCATTAATATTTTTGAGAGCCATCTGTGTAATTCTGGTGTCCTATTATGCTTTGGGGGTATAAGTCTTGAGTTCAGTATATGTACTGAACAATAGTCTCCTGTTTGATGAAAATTATAGATTTTTCTCTCATTTTGTATGTTGTCTTTTCATTTTGTTGTTCAGAACATATTTAGTTTGATAAAATCTTACTTGTAAAATATGAGAATTATGATATAGTTTTTGAGGACTATTTTGGAAGTAGCTGCCTACTTAATATTTTAGTTTCAGAGTTTCAGGTCTCATATTAAGTTGCTTGATTAACTTTAAATTGATTATTTTCTAACCTGGAACATAGCCCTCTGCTTTGTTATTCTACATTTGGGTAGACATTCATTGAAGAAACTGTTCTTTCAACTCTTCAAGGTTAAGTTATTCTAAACCCTCCTTGCCATATATAGACAAAAGTCAATATAATGCCTTCCATAGTTTGTAGCACATTTTGCAACAGATAATTTGCAATATTTAAATAAATTTACTGAGGCAGCTACTTTAAGAAAAAGTAACTCATCACTTGGAAATTTCAATTGCTACAATAAGTGGTCATCATTGGTTTGTTGTTAGCTGAAGGGAGCAGATGAGGACATCATGCTGGAATTATATTGTAGGTGTGAGAAGTCTCAAACAGAACAATAGCTGACAAATTTTCAGAGTCCCAAATCCACTTTGTGAGGCTGCTTACCTCATGAAGAGAGAATCACACTTGATTCCACCTTCTAAAATTCTACCACTTCCCAAGAGCATGCCCCCATAGGTACAGAATTTTAGCACAGTGTCTTTGGATGATGAACAGTCTCTAACAAGAGTTCAGTGAGAACTGGAGACCTGCTTTAGTACTTCCCAACAGAGACATTAAAGGGAAGAAAGGGAGATTTCTGTGCTAAACCAAAATATGTGTGGGAGAAGGGATCATTCCTACCTTTTCAGCCCATGGTGGTCATTTTACATTTTCTATACCTGTGAGAATCAAGTGAAAAATAGTTTTAATCATAAGATAAAATAAAGACACAATAACAATATGATTTGGGAAATTAGAAGATAGAAGTGAACATTTCCTCATAAATTTTTTCATTTATGTCATATAATGTTGCATAATTCCTCTGATTTTTTTCACATAAAATCTCTTTCCTTTCTTCAACCACATTTTTATCTTCTTTATAGCTAGAAAGATAAAGCAATAAACTAATGGATTTCTTGTCACTACTTTGGTGCATGTTGATCTCAAAGCAAGATGGAGTAGCTGTATGAGAGCTCTTCTTTCTCATTCCTGTCACCTTCTCCATAGAGTCAGCATGATACTTAGTCTACAGAAGCATTAATTGAATGAATAGATTCAAGATTGACCTGTAAACAGTCAAAATAAGGAATCTGTAATTCACCTTTCAAAATCCTTACATGAATTAATTTAAAATTATCAGATAAAATAATTTTTTAGATAAATTTGTACTAGCTATTTGTGAATCTATATATATATTACATATATGAAGTTTTTTTTTTTTAGGATACATTCCTGAGATCTCAAACACAATAATATAGGTTTCCACTGCCAAGTGTTAAAAAAAATAGCCTTCTTCACCCTAAATAGTTTTACTACACTAGAGGATTGTGGCTTTCAAGTTTCAGCATGCCTTTCATCTTCCATTTTTGGCTGCTCAATACTGGTTATTTGTACAGACTGTAAATCCTGAGGTACAAAGAAATTTGAAGAGTTGAAAATTGATAGCCACTTTTATATTTAAAATAAAAAGTAAACAGTGTATAAACTCATGTATATGTACACATACATTTTATAATTTCTTTGGAAAATAGTTTATAAAATGGCTAATTTTGATTTAATGAAATTTTCAGTTTAGTGCAGGAACATTATCAGTCTTCTTTTTTTTTCTTCCTTCTTTATTTTGTATTTATCAAAAAAAACACAGTAAAAATAATTTAAAATGTGGAAGAGTTCACAATAACTATACAGAGGATAAGAATCATAAGCATGGCTTATCAAGGGTGGAAATACAAATAAGATTGCTACACATATATTTTCTTTGTGTTCATCTTTCCCTCTGAATTTTTTTTCCATCCCTGTATATCCTTATTCAAGGTCTCTTCCCCCTCCCAACACATTTGGTCATTTTTCTTCTCTGCAACTCCCCATCCCCTCCCTGGGCAGGGAGCAGACAGTCCTATGGTCCCACTGACCCAATAATGATTTGGTCAGAAGTGGAGACTGATCAGTCTTCTTAATATAAATATATACATCAACATAAAAATAAGGAAATAACTTTAAAATAGCTTTTTACTTAAAAAGCATCATTTTATATAGATTAGAATAATAAGATAGAGCATATTCATATGTTTACATTAGTTACTTTTTGCACCTTTTCATCAAAAATATAAAGCCATGTAAAAAGATGCAGAAAATGATGCTAAAACTCCGTATTTGATCACTCCCAGGTTATGTTTGGGCCTACCTTCCCCTTGTCTCTCATCTCCCCACTCATGTCTCAACATTCATATCTTCTCTTCTTTCCTTGTATCCTGTGAAGAACTAAAATTTGAATCACAACATTACTTCCTGGCATATCTAGGTGAGGTAGTATCAAGCCCCTCCACATAGTTTCAAGCTTGAGCCAGGTATTCCTCTGTAGAGCATAAGCTCCAAGAAGTCAATTCATGCACTAGAAACAATTCTGGCCCCATTCCAAAGGCTCCATAAACTGCCCACACAATTCAACTATCATCCACATTTAGAGGGCCTACTTTAGGCCCATCGAGGTTCCCCAGCTGTCATTTTAATGTCAGTGAGTTCCCTATTGTTGGGTCAACTGTCTCTATGAGTTTCCTCATCATGATCTTGACTCCTTTGCTCATATAATCTCTCCTCCCTCTCTTCAACTGGATTGGGAGTTCCACCCAGGAATACCACTCAGCAGTTTTTGTTTTATTATTTATTTTTAATGACATCCTGTAACTAGAAAAAGTCATCCCGAGTGAGGTAACACAGTCCCAGAAAGATAAACATGGTATATACTCACTCACAAATGGATTTTTGATGTAAAGCAAAGGATAATTAGGCTACAATACATAACCTCTAAGCTGGTAGGTAACAAGGAGAAACCTAAGAGAGACATCCATCAACCCCCATAAAAAAGGGAAATAGAAACAATCTCCTGAGTTAATTGGAACCATGGTGGGGAGGTGGGAAGAGAACATGAGGGAATGAGTTAGTTGAGTTGGGAGAGGGACAGAGAGAAAGAATAACAAAACAGATAACTTGATAGAAGGAGCCATTGTGGGCTTACAGAGAATCCTGATACTCGGGAAATACCTAAGAACCCACAAACATGACTTCAGCTAAGACTTCAAGCAATAGTGAAGAGGGTGGCTAAACTGACCTTCTCCTATAATCAAATTGATGGCCAACCTAATTGTCATGTTAGAACCTTCATCCTCCAACTGATGGAAGTAGATGCAGAGGTCATCATTTCTTAGATGTAGTGGAGAATCAGACCAGCATTCCATGTTGTTACTCAATTGTATATAAATGTCTATTCCCATTCTTGTGGTTCTTTCTTCAAGCAAAGATTCATCTATAGGCCATATCGTTCAACTAGATCATATGATAATTAGGACAATTTATATGAGCCAATGGGTAGACTTGGAGTTAAAGTCAAGAAAACACTGAGTGGTCTTACACAGAGGGGAAGTTGGACTTGAAAGCAGACTTAATATTTACATATTTTAGATGGACATTATAGGACACATTTTTTCAGTAAAGGTGCTTCTTTATATACTGAATCTCAATAAAAATACTACATAGAGTACTGTGTAAGCACTCTCAAAACAGGAAATAGAAATAAACCACCATGGAAATTTATTATATGAGAGATGTATCATTTTGATCTGGAAGAAGCTTACATTATTATTTTTAATTGGAAGTGATGAAAGTTTTGGTAAGCTTCTTCAGCCGTTTATTTGTTCACAAAGCTTTGATTTGGTTTGCTTACAGTCATTTTGCTCTTTTCTTGTAAGTCCCTACAGTCTCTATGAAAATACTATATTTTACAGTGCTAGTTGACACAGCTGTAGATCACGAGGTAACTCTACACTCTCTGCCTCAACCTTGGCTTTTAGAGCATTAGAGACAGAAGATGTCTTTTTCATGCCTCTAAAGTTATAGTCCTACAGATGCCTACAGTCCTACCTCATAATTTTACCTCTTTCTAACTCTGGAAAAAGTTATAGCATCCAAAAAATATTTACAGCTCATTACACCTGTTATGATACTTAGGTTTATTTATAGGCTGTCTCACAACACAACATATGATTAATACAAAACCCTGTGAAATACTTTCTTGGAAAATAGTACTATTGGATTTTTACAGAAATTTTTTCCAATACTATATTTTATGAGTTACCATGAAATACTGGAATAAGAGTTTATAGTGGAAACATTAGCAACACTCCATTAGAAAAGGAAAGTCCCATAAATAGAATAGTAAGTGGTTGGAAAAATAATATTACTCTCAAAAATCTCTTTAAAAATAGGATTTATGTATGTGACACTACATTTTGTGTGCTTCAAAAATTAAATATGGAACTTGATAATTTGTAACCATGAAATGGATGTTATGTGGGATTTCTCAACTTGTTCATATCTATTCAATTAAAGAGAATCACAATCCAGGTAACTGGGAAAAAATGAAATTAGAGTTTCTAGTTAAAACCACCAGTGAAATTATTTCTCAATACATTAGTTATTCCCAGGGTTGCCCAACTATTGTTTTATGGGTCAAGAGAATAAAGAACTGTAGATTCAGTGTTCTCTTTTTTTGGGTGAATCTTTATCTCTAGCAGTCCAGATGTGGCTACTATGCATTTGATTGATGAGATTCTGCTTGTGAAATGCTGTCAATATATTTTAGGTACTTTTATGCATTTAACTCAAGCCTACCAAAAATCAGCATTCAATAATATAATTCATCTATATATTGAAAAATATTAAGAAATCACTTAAAATGTTTATTTGGTAAACTTATTATATTGTTTGGTGACATAGGCAAGTAAATATTTAAAACATAAATTAAAGTGTTACCATTATAAGTGCCATATTACTGTTAATTGGATATTAACTTTACTTTCTGTATTTCATGTTTAGGGCAAATTAAATTACTTCTTTCTTATTGAGGTGCTAACTGAACATGCATTCATACATACATACATATGTATGTACACACATACTAACATACATAAATACATTCATACATGTGCATGTTCAAAGGACTTTCTAAGGGGACAAACTAATGAATTAATAACAAAATGGAGTTACTTGAATAAATGTAACAGATTTAGAGTTCAGCTTCCCTCTGGTTATAGAGAAGAACTGTGTAAATCCAGTAAAGACCTGAAAAAGGTCCTCTGAGCCAAGAAGCTGCTGACCCTCAGGAAGTAGGAAGAGTTAAGTTGGGAGATGTCCTCTGATATACACAAAAGCCCCTTGAGTCCCTTGAAGGTTCTAACCAGTTAACATAGCAAATGTCAAATTCTGTGTCTAAAATAAAGAAAAAATATGTAGTGCCCCAAGCAAGCAGTAAAACTGGCAAATACTACACAAAAACCAATAGGTACCAATATAGTTTTTATCTAAGATATTCAACTTTAATCTGTAAGCAAATTCTGACGTAACTTATGAAATAGACAAAGAAATAGTAATACACACAATTATTGACATATATGTAAATATTTTAGAACAAATAGTACACATTGCTCTTAAACTTTAAGGAAAGAATTAAATCAGCAATTGTGTTGCTGTATCTGAGTCCATTTTCAAGCACATATTTTAAGTTATATATTTTCATTATTTTTAGAGAATTTCATGTAACCCATTTTGTTTATATTTATGTCACTACTCCCTCACATATTATAATTATACATATATTTAAAAATTATATATTTAAATTATGAACATAATTAGTAAATTATACATATAATTTATATATACATATAAAATGTATAAAATATTAAAAATTATATATCTTAATAAAACATATATATTTTAAAAATCCTAATACTAGACATAAGTTGCTGTTATTAGATCTTTGAGTAGCTCAGTGGATAAAAGTTCTTGCTGCCAAGCTTATGACCTGAAAGTTAAATCCCCAGTACCCACATCATGGAAAGTTCACAAGAGTCTGCCCATATGCATACATTTCTACACACATAAACACACAAAACAAGTGAATAATACAAGAAGTTAAATTTTAATATCAAAAAGACAGAAAGTAGCAAATGCTAGGGGAATGTAGAGAATATTTTGTTATATTGAGAATGTAAATCAGCATAATTGTTTTGGCAGGTTTAAAATGAATTACAAATAAAAGTACTCTGAGATACAGAAATCCCAGCATTGGCTGTACATCCACAATAAAGAATGCTTATACATTGAGCAGTAATGACATGAAGTTTATGTTTTGTTGTCTGGGCCAGTTATCATCTCATTATTTTGGTCAAGTACTGTTATGGCAGGAGGGACCTTTTCTCAGCTCCCAGCTTGAGAACACTTCTCAATTTGGGAAGCATCTCAGCAGGAGCTTGAGGCAATTGGTCAATTGTGTTCTTGTACTAAAGAACAGACCCATAAATGCTGATGCTCAGTATGAATTTTCCTTTTTATTCAGTCCAGAGTCCCAAGACATAGAATGTTGCTATCCACATATATAGCACCTTTCTCCAACTTAATTAATCTAATATAGACCTCCTGAAAGATGTTTCTAGAGCATTTTCTTCCTAGGTGATCATAGATCTAGTCATATTGATGATCAAATCTAATTCTTCAGTGTCTATAATGCTGATTAATATTTTATATATAATAATTTCTCAATAAGCATTTATGATGGCTAAATGAATGTTGTGTTATAATTATACTATACATTCTTTCCTTGTTATTAATTTTCAAAGCTTTTTTATTTAGTGTTCATGATTTTATCTAGTCTTAAGTAACTATAGTTGATAAAAGTTTAATAAAAATGGATTAATTTTGTAGTTATTCACAGTTGACTCAGATTGTACAGTCAGATTATGTTCTCAAATATAAATGGAGTTCAATTTTACAGGGTTTTGTCAGTGTAAACAGTTTCAGGACATAGTTCCATTTCTAAGATTGCTACAGTAAAAAATGCCAATTCATACTACAGTAGTTTCTTGATGAATTAAATATGTGTATCTCTATTACATTGTTTATAAAATTACTAAACTTTTTAGAAAATCTTGCTATTATCTGTAAAATTTGTCTTTCTATAAAATGTAGATTTTATATAAATGATTTTAAATGTTTTCTAAAACATTATTTTCCCCTCATAAACATACCAAATCTATGCTTTTTTATGTTTTTTTTTGATGTGTTATTTACACATCTTGGTGGGTGAGCATTTTTTTTTGTAAACATAATCCTGAGAAATTCCATTCCAGATTTGCCTAACAATAACATTTCAATGTAAATTAATCAACATTTTAGCCATGGAAGTACATTTTCTTTTGCATGTATTCCATTTTCTTTTACTATGCATATTTAATTGTAAATTCCATGAAGCTGAATATTAATTGATAGATTAATGTATAGTTAATTTTTCTATAGCATGGACTAAGGCAGAACAGTATAATTATGAGATTTTTTCCTCAGTCTTATAAGTCTTAGTTTTATGATATGCATTTAACTAATTTATCTTCGTACATTTAAATGAAGGTTACTCTGACTTTACAAACATGTTAAAGGCCTGTATATTTGCCTATGTTGACTATCTCCATGTCTGACCTTTTGCAGGGTGATATTCAGCAGTTCTTGATCACTGGCGACCCTAAGGCAGCATACGACTACTGTGACCATTACAGTCCTGACTGTGACTCAACATCCAAGGCTGCTCAAGCCCAGGAGCCACAGATAGATGAGGTGAGAATGCAGAACACAGGAGACCCTCTGGTTTAGATATGTGACTGTGACCTTCATTTAGAGCATACTTACTCAGTTTTAATTAAACTATCCTTATAATTAAGAGTCTTTGAATATTTTAAAGAAGAATTTATTCAAAGGTAATATAGCTTTATTTTTTCTTTCTTGGAGTTGAGTACTTAAAGCTATATTTTATCTTTTTGCTTTAAAAAGGTAAAACCAATTTACTTTGTGGAAAGTTTATTCTACAATGCAGTAGTCATCTCCCAGATTTTGAAATATAACACTGAATAAAACAATATTGAGATTGGTTTTGAAGATTTTAGGCCCTATTATTATATAATCAAAAGCTTACTTATATTTTAATTTTCAAAAATACTTATTTTTTTCACAAGAGAAATCAAACAGGAAGTAGGTTTGTGGTTTAATTTGTATTGGAAGTATTGTTTTGTTTTAATATAATGTAAAACATTTTTGAGATTATATAGTTCTATTTCTCACCTTCCCTTTCTTCCTGCCACACTCTCTCATCTACTTCTTTCACTGTCTTCCAAATATGTATACAATCTGATTACTCCTCATCGTCTTACTTGTGTGAATATGTTTTCAGGCCTAGAAATTGGTACTGGATACCAATTGATGTGTTATTATATTAAAACTAAGAAATTCAAATTTATTTTCATAAAACTAAGAGATTCAAATTGTAAAAGAGAATTTAAAATTTGAGAACAAAATTTCTTTTAAAAACAGTATGTATGCTATTTAAGAAGCTATACCAGTAGATACAACCTTTTGAATTTTTACAACTCAGAATCAATGAATATCTTATTTGTTTTATTGTTATAACTGATACAAAACATGTTGGTTTTTATAATTCAAAGTTACAAATTTTTTGCACTATTTTAATTTGTAATATACCCTAGTGAATTCTGTTGTCCCAATCTCTCTCAGAACTTAACATTACTATCTTTTTTCATACATATTTATATATATAATATATCTTTATTATTTGGTGTTTCTATATCATTCACCCCATCAAACTCAGTTATCAGACCTCTCAGAATCATACCCACTCTTATGATCTCCCCATTTACAAAACTGCCCATTTATGCTGCTCATTTACTTACTGGAGCATAATTACACCCCCTGTGGTAAGGTAACATCTTTAGAATCCAGTGGCAAAGCCAATATGAAGGACCTAAGAAAAATTGTTTGGATGCTTAGTTTGTACAGTTTTTAAGGCCTTATTTTTTTAGTTTTTTACATCTTACTAAATGTATTTTTGGTGGTTTTGTTGGTGAAATTCCATCAGGTTAAGTTTAGTCTTCTATAGCTAAAAGGTCAAAAGTGTATCACTAGTTTTGTGTTCAAAACTAATGATACTCATTTGGCATTTGCCTCTTTTATAAGTAAAGTAAAGTAAAATCTGTTTCTTAAAGCAAATATGTGACTCTGCTTAGTGGGAGAAACAGGTGTTCTGGGGAGTAATGATTGATAGGTGTCCTCAGGTAGAATTACACTTACTCTACCCAATTAGCTACATCAATTCAATGTAACAAGTGTAACAATGTAACGACTGTAACAAATATTCTATATTAGTCCTACAAAATAAAAATATTAAGCAGTTTTTATTATAATTTTAAATGTAGCCATTAAATGTTTCATTATATACTGAATGTGTATTTTCTTAATTACTTTTCAAGTAGTCTACCTAAAAAAATCTTAAAGCAATTTATCTTCTCTAATTTAAACATAAAGTAAAATGTGAAACATGGGTCAGAACATTATTTAATTTTTTACCAATTAAATTTGTGAACTTACATATAGGTTAACTAACTCAAATATTTATTTTTTCTTTTTTTCTATAAGTAATACATCTAATTCATTATACATCAGATGTATGTACATTTGTCACAGTTACATCCTCATTATGGAATGAGAGAGGTATTCTTTCATACAGATTTCTGTTCACTATGAGCATTTTCATTCAACAGGAGATTTAAATTTCCCTGATACAGCAGCAAAAGTGGTATTGAGATTATATTTCTTTGGAATATTCTTCCCATGTTAAATTATCTTCCTGACTTATAAGAAATGACAAGAATTTAGATATTAAATTTCTGTAGTTCTGTATGGTTTTTATTTTGCTTTGTTTTGTTTTGAGATAAGATTTCTCCTTGTAACAGTCTTGGATCTCCTGGCACTTGATCTGTAGACTAGGCTGGCCTTGAACTCAGAGATCTGCCTGCCTCTGCTTCCTGAGTGCTGGGATTAAAAGTGCTTGCTGTTATTGCCTGTTTTGTATGACTCATTCTTAATGTATCTTACATGCTCTCCTGATCTGGAAAGAAGAAGCAATTGGCATTCTTTTCTTCAAGGACTAAAATGGAAGGTGAAGCAAAACAAAAGATGACTTTAAATGAAAGACTTTTAGAAAAACCTGGCTTCCTAACATGGCTGGTTTCTGCCATCTTTTTGATAGTATTTGTTGTTAATGATGGTTCTCATAAAGGCACTTTTTAAAAAATAATTTCCCAATTTTTTTCTTCTAAAAAAAAAGTGAGAAAAGAAAATTTTGAGAAAACTCATCTTCAATTCAGTCTCAAATTTCTTCTGGAGTAAAGTTTAATTTGTCTGTCATATCATACTTTTTGTCATTTTGTTGTTGTTGATGGTGGTGGTATTTTATTCTTTTTTCTCTCTCTTCATTTGTTCTTTTTTTATTCAACATGTATTTTACTCTCAACATATCCCTTTTATAGTTTCTCACTCCTCTACTTCTTCCCTTCCCTCTTGGATCTACTCCCTTTCTATCTATCATTAGAAAATAATAGGTCTCTAAGAGATACCAACCAAGCATGGCAAAATAAAATATAAGAAAATGAAGCAAATTTATCCTATTGAAGTTTAACACAGCAACCCACCAAGAGGAAAAGTGTCCCAAGATTAGGCATAAGAGTCAGAGACCCAGTGATTATCACAGCCAAGACACCCATAACAACATCCAGCTAAATATCACACGCAATATATACACAGAGGACATGGTGCAGACCATGTATGCAGTGTACTTGCTGCCTGAGTCTCTGTGAGATCAGATGAATCTAGCATGGTTCAATCAGTTGAAAAGTGTCATGTCCCTCATCCTTTTTATCTCCAACATTCTCTTATGGGAATTACCAGAGCTCCCATGGGAGAGACCTGATTGGGAACTCCCATGTAGATTCTCTGTCTGCATAATATCTGGCTGTGGGTCTCTGTATCGATTCCCATCTACTGCTGGAGGAAGTCTCTCTGATGATGATTTGATAAGGCACTAATCTATAAGTACAATAGAATATCGTTAGGAATAATTTTATTGGCACTATTTTTTATTTTGTTTTAGTTTAGTTTTTGCTTTTGAGACCGATAGTTATTGGTCTTACCCTTGGGTATTTAGTCACTGGTTCTTGATCACCACAGCAGTGGTAGATATGGGCTTTCTCCATTGTAGGGGGTTTTAGGTCAAATCAGACACTGGCTGGCCACTCCCACCTATTGTATTCCATCATTGTCCTAGCATAGTATGCAGACAGGACAGATTGTAGGTCAATTGTTTGGTGGCTGGGTTGATATCCATGCCTCTCCTAGTGTAGTCTGTAGAATACCTTCCAGTACCAAAAAAAAATCAGAGCATAAGAATGAAGGTTCCATGTTGTAGTAAGTTTTCCCTGACCCGTTTTGTGTTTGGGAAATTTGTGTTTGGAGTTTGTAACTTGGCACGCGTTGGGGGTGTGGTTTGGAACTTGGTTTGCGCGCCCGCGGCTTTTGTCTCTCAAAAGAAATGAAATTATATGTTTATATATTTTAACATTGTTTGGCCCATATCTTTAGTACATTATTAGTTAGTTTTTTTATTTTAATTTAACTTATTTTTATTAATTTGTTTACCACGTGGCTTCTAGCCCGTGGCTAGTTGGTATTTCCATGCAGGCACCAGCTTGACCACTCCATGTTCAATGAGCTCTGTAGTTGTTTTCCTTAGTAACAGGGCCTCACTGTTGGTTTTCAGAATATAAACCCTTTGTCTTAAAAAAGTGCCTGGGTTATTTAGGGATTTTCATGAGAATTCCTTGGCCATCAACTCACTTGAATGCAGACCAGTCTCACTTCTGGAAGCCTAATCTGGATACAAGAGATTGCCAGCCGAGACTCTTTATTCTCCACTATGAGGAGTCCTCAATAGGATTACCTTCACACATTCCAGGAGGTTCCACTGCACTTGATTTCCATACCATTACTCAAATGACCACTAATTTCAGTCATACCTCTACTTCCTCCCTCCATCCCATCTCCCTGCACACCTGCCCCCTGCTTCCATACCCACCCCCATTATGCCTGTAAAATCTATTTTATTTTCTTCTCCCAGGGTGTCAGGAATTCATTTCATTAGTTACAATTGATATTTCTCTATATGTATTAAGATTATTTCAAAATTTTTTAGTAGAAAGTGAAAAGTATTCTTCAAAGTATGCTATACAACTTCATGCAGAAAAAGAATCAGATATTATACAATAGTGGTTTTTTTTTTGACTAGGTAGGCAGATGGGAAAATGCTGAGACTATAATATATAGATCTTTTCATTTTGTCTTGAATAATGCCCTGAGAAAGATGTGGTCTACTGCCTGAGAAAGCATACTTACAAATTGCTTCAATTATCCTGAGAGCAGAAAGATCCAGAGGTAGAGAGAATTATAAAGACTGGAAGACACTTCTTTTATTATAAGAAACTTGACATGAAATTAATTACTTTGATGAACATTGACAAACATTTATAAATGCATCTCCAAATATCAGAACTTAGCCTAAAGGCTCTTTTGTTGATCACATTTAAACTGGCTTTTTGTTACTTTACTGATATTTCTTTTAGTAGTTTATAAGACTACATCTAAAACTGTAAGTAGTAAAATAATCGGCAATATGTTTTGGCTTTCATATTATATTTTAAGCAAGCCATGAGTAGTTATAGATACTGTATATTTCTTATTCTTACACAAGTGATGTTAGCTACAGAAGCATTACTCTTAGGTGAATCATTCTTACTTAATACTTCCATTAAAGTCTGACCTGCTGGTTTCATCCCTTTAACCTAGTACTTGGTTATAGTTCAAGGCAATATTTGGTTGCACAAAAGTTTGAGGTCAGATTTGTCAAGAGGAGTCTCTCTCTCTCTTTCTCTCTCTCTCTCTTTATATATATATACACAT